>APFE031703955.1:45579-72232 GCA_000404065.3 Pinus taeda | reverse complement strand
ATTTGATGAATGTCTTGAATGTTTAAACATTACATGCCTTGGCTTCTATGAATGAACAGTTAATAGTTTACTAGAAGATGTTTGACTCCATGAGCCCAATGGAAGAAAGGTTATGCTGTCTGTCCAACCAACAAGTTTAATAAATTCTCATTTCAAGAGTTAGCCCTCTTTGTGCTTAAGGATAAATCAATAGTTTGTTTTGAGAGAGCCCTCTCAGGTTAGGGAGGCTAATCCCTAGCTAAAAGCCTGGTTTGAAACAGTTGCATGAGAGCTTACTAAGTAGCAGCCATTAGTACAGGTTTTGTGACAACACTCTGCATGCTTCTTTTCAAAACTAACCCAAGCAAAAATTATGAAAACAAAGTTTTACTTATTTTTGACCTAATTCTGACCTAGAAGACCAGAAAATTGCTGAACATAATTTTATGGATAAGAAATGATGCAAGAAGGCTATGAAAACTAAACAAGGAAAAACAAAAGCATGTAAATATAACTGATATCAACTTTTCCAACTCGAAATCTAATACTAGCAATTGCATTAGAAAGCAAAAACAGTGTTTTTGTGGCAGCAAGAGTGCCTTGGTCTCAATTCATGGTCCCAAGGAGGGAGAAAGGAGATCAAGGAATGCTTGGTAGCCTTTTTTTGGATCTTTTCTATTACCAAACTATCAAATGAACCTGAAGCAAGAACAATTATCTGAATCATCAAAAACAATCTAAGTAACAAAACAAGATTTAACCTAAATAACATAAATTATTCTATGAATGCAATAAAAACATATAAAAGTACACAAAGGAGGTACTGGGCACTTGGGTTGGGCCCAACCCCAAGAGATATAGCCCCCTTAGAAATATTAGTACTAGTTCAAGGCTGAATTTATCTTCATTGATAAAAAGATAATAGTCATGTTGCAAAATTGTTTATAGAAAGAGTTCGAAAATGAGTTGAATGCAGAGTTGCACTAAAGTGTGAAAATATACTATTCAATAGCTAACATACTAAGGCCTGAGGCCTTCTTATTTATACAAGTTGAGGACCCCAACAGTCCTCCTAAACTTTAGAAACTCAGCTGCCAAAACTTGCAGTTAACAGTAACTTCACTAGCCCTGCTCCGCTGCCCTTGTGATCATCGATGTGGTGGCCCTTGAACTCCAAGCTTCTGGTGGAGAACTTGAGGAAGGGGTTATTAATGTAGGAGACACCCTTCCTATAAGTCCTCATCTTGGTTTCTTCGAGTTTTGGTTGTCAATCTGCTCATAAATGCCTGGTCTTGGTCCAAAAATGTCCAAAAATCTGCAATAAACACTTATTAGACTTTGTGGTAAAATGACTATCCCCATTCACTCAATTAACATAAATATATTAAAAAACATGTAAAAAACAATGGAAAATTGTCGATTAAATGGAAACAATAGGAAAAATGAACCCATATAGTTACCCATTTCTAGGGCTCATCATCACCCCCCTGCTGAATGGGTTGCTCATCCTCTGAGCAACTAATCCAGTTCTTCATCCTTGATGGCCCTAACTTATTCCCTGACATCCCATGCTTCAGAGGTGATGTCTTCTTCCCTATCATGAAAAACTATCTTTCTATCTACTTCCTCCCAGTGCTGTCATTCTTCTTCTTCCTTAACCCCTTCTAGTAGTCCTAAGAGTAGTGGAGGACTGAACTTTAGGCCAATCCAGTTGGCCTTCAGGTTTTGCATTGATGGTTTATAAAGGGGCACCCTTGTTAAAGCCTCCCTCATTCTGGTTGGGGAGTGATACTCCCAAGACTTCAAGCTATAGGATAGTGTATTCCATCTCCTAATACAAGCATGAAGACAATCATCACCAAATAACCTTTCCATGTCCTCAAAATGGGCGATGGCTTGCGCTTGCCTTTCGACATAATCTGGGATAACTTAAGGGTTTTTGGCAAGGTGTTGATGAGCATATATTAGAGCTGAGGGGTCTTTTGGTTCTACCCTGATTAGCAGGGGCTCATTTAGTTCTTTGGACATGATTTGTTGAACTTCCACTGCCCTTTTTTTCCTCATGGCTCATCCAAGAAGCCATGGCCATGAGTTTTACATCTCCCAATGCAGCATTGGGGTCCCAAAAGTTCATATCAAGGAGTGCCATATTATGTAAATAAAACTCTGCTATTTTGGCCTTGTCCTCAACCGAACTAGTGTCAACCAGATGCACAAATTGACCCTAATGTTGGAAAGGGATTGTGCCCCTTTGGGCCAATGTTTTGATTTGAAACTGAAGCCATTGGTCTTTAAGATACAATGCATAAGATCTAGCCGGTTGTCTACATTGCAAGTCTTCCATTGCCAAGCTGGTTATGCAGGCCATTTGGGCTTCTCTTTCCTGCAACTGTTGTTGCAGCATCAACATTTCAGCTACTGCCTGAGACTCCCTCTCTTGCTGCTGCTTTATCAATATTTCCATATCAGGTTGTGTTTCTTCCCTTGGCTGTTGTTCTTGTGCTGTTTCCTATCTTGCTAAGGGACCTTCCTATAGTTGCTACTCTTCAAAAATTTGTGTCATGTTTGACTTTTGAGTTTTCTATTGCTGTAACTTCTTTTTCAGCAGTACATTTTCCTCCTTCAGCTGGGCTCTTTTACTTCTCTCAGTGTGTCTCACCATTGCCAACTCTCTTCTCCATTCTCTCAGTTGTTCTTCTAGGTGGCCTATGTTTGCAACTCCCTTGGGTTTAGCAATTCTCATCCAAGTGTGGGTCCTAACCCTTTCCTGTTCCAATGCAAAGAAAAGTGGTACAACAAACTTTTGTGGGATGATCTTCCCACCTTCTAACAAATTGTAATATGACCCCAAATTATGTTGAGGGCTTGGTTCAGGTATCTCATTGGTCTTGTCTTCTTCCTGTGACTGTTTCACTGCCTCCTCTTCCAATTTTTCAGTCTCCTTTAGCTTGGATAGTGTTTCCTGTAGATAAGTCTTAGCTTCCTGTAGAACTGTTTTGATGTCTATCAATCTGATTCTCTCCTTCCAGGTGGAAGTTTTGGGACTTCCCTAATCATAAGTGATAGATATTTTGGAGGGGGACTCCTCCTTCTTTTTAGTAGGCGCATCTATGATTATTATAGGTTCCTTTGGTGGAGGCTGGGGCTTGCCCACCTTTATCCTAGTGCTCATTCTCACAACATGGAATTGCAATATTTCCCTTGTTTCAAACTACTATTACCCAAAATTTGACTTTCTTCTTGTGGAGAGAATATATATATATATATATATATATATATAATATATATATATATATATATATATATATATATATATATTTTGACAGAATAGGGGATAAATAACACAGGTTCTTTCAGAGAATAGATAGATATGCAATTTCTATTTTTCACACAGGCTGGTTTCTACGATTGCAAATGTTTTCTTTTCAGCAGAATATGAAAAATAAGAAGACAGATTTCGAATAGAGAGGAAAACAGAGAACTGTGAAGAACTCAGGGAAAATATGCAGACAGACTTTCAAACTTCGTTCTCCTTGTTTTCAAATCCAATTCTGTGTTTCTAATCAACCACATTATACAAATAAGTCCTAGGCAGGAAGGTTTCCTTAGCCTACCTCGTTTTGAGCTTGGATTCTAGTAAAAATCCCAAGTTTTACTTCTGCTGGCCGCTCTCTGCCTTTCCTTTAGAAATTATTCGGCTTTCTATAGAATACAACAGGGCTCCTGTAGAGCCCGATAGGCAAGAGGGTTTCAAAAAACTGACAAAAAATTAGCAAAGGACGACTAGTTTGTTGCCTGAAGGTGGTAGACGAATGTTGTAGTCGAGAGCTCCATAACACGCAAATGAACCAAAAGGGTGGTGGAGGCTTGGAGTGCATTGTACTTAACTGTTGGCGTAACCCATGGTGAGGAGATGAGGTGGCCAGATGGGTACACCATCCCCATCCGGACCGTTGGTTTGATGCCAGAGTCATTATGGTTCCTTACGCCGCTTGACCGCCATCACCTCCCTTACTCCCGTTATCTGCCACCACCACTACCAATTTCAAATACCTTCTTCCTCAGTTGACATGTCGCACGTGATGGCTACATATTTAATCAGCAGTTTGAATTTGGATGTGGCTCAACTGAATTATGTGAAGAGGTATGACTGAACGAGGGTGACCAATTAGCTAGCCATTGATTCCACGTAATTGACCATTCCATAGTTCATGCAGTTTTAAAATATTATTCATGCAAGCAAGGAATAGGTTTAGGCACTTACCTGTGCAGTCACTGGTGTGTTATGCATATTTCAGATTTTGGCATTTTGTTTCCTCATTATTGTTGCTTCTTGCACTTTGCATGCTCGGCCTTGGTGTTGTCGATGATCTCCCATTCAAGCATTGTTCTTCATACGTCCTGCTGCGCTGACCCTGTCTCTACAGTATGTTTTTCAAAGGGATCAACTGCTACAGGAATCCTCTAGGATGTCCTGTAGCTACTTCTCCTCTTGAAATTCAAGCTAATATGTGAGCAGGGCTAAAACTGCTAAAGAAGGCTTTGACTGAGAAGAAACCACAGCTAGAGGGTATCAGGTAGGGATGAGCGAAACTGCCGCTGCTTTGATTTGTCATTTTTTTCTTTTTGATGTGTGTTTGTAGGATGATAGAAATAGAATATCTGCATGTGGTTGTGCAGGGACAAAAACGAGTGGAGAGGTCAGTATACAGGGATGGAATGGCAGAATGGGAAGATGGATGGTGGTAAAGAGGTTCATAGTGCTTCTAGATGAATTTCCAACCCTTGTGCTCTGTTTTAGAATGGATTTTGGCCTTTCTGTAATTTCTACAGGATCATCCTATAGAAAACACAAAATTTCCTGTAGGATGCGGAATTTCAAAGCAAATGAGGCCAAAAACTCGGGAAAGGATAGCAGTGATGGGGTAATGGACTGTAAAGGGTGCATGCAACCTGCCATGTCTTTTCCTCTTGTGCAACACTCCTGCAATGACCTTCCTGCAACCTGCAATTTATTCCAAAGAAGTTACGTTTTTTCTTTTTTCTTTTTTTTTCCTCTTTTTTCCTTTTGAGACAGTTGGGGCGCCTCTAGGAGGTTTTCACCCTAATTGCCTACCCTGGGCACCTCCAAGAGGTTTTCACCCAAGGATCTTTTTTTTTTTTTTGGTCAAGGTGTGGGTGGAGTGGAGACAGGGACCTGCTCAACCACTAGCGCTGATTTACCCAGAGTTTCAATGAACTCCTTCTTAGAAAGGGGCTTCCTGTAGATTTTCAATCGATGCACATTAACGAGCATGGGGATGACTTCTTCATCAATGGTACAGATAAGGACTGAACCATTGTCATTGCATTTTCCACTATATATGGTCCCAACCATTTGGTTCTCAGCTTGCCCTTGAAATCTTTGTACCTCGAACCATACAGTAGCACCCAACCTCCCGGCTGAAATTGTTTCTCTCTGAGGTGTCGGTCATGCCATATTTTCCCTTGAAGCTGGACAACCTTTGAGTGCAGAAGGGCTTGCATTCTTTGTTCATCTAATCCATTTCACTGAAGCAATCTTTCTTTTTGTGCATGGCTGAGGTCTAGGTCCAGTTGAGCTACCAGCCTTAATGTGTTGTATTCAAATTCTATGGACAACAAAGCCTTCTTCCCATATACCAACTCATAGGGTGTGAGACCTGTGGTAGTCTTCCAAGTAGTGTTATAGGCCCAGGTGGCCTCAACCAATCGCTCTACCCAATATTTTCTGCTACTGCTCACCACCTTAGTCAAAATCTCTTCCAAAGCTCTGTTAGTGACTTCCACCTGTCCATTTTTTTGGGGGTGATAAGAGGTGGAAGTTCTATGCTTAATATTGTGGTGTGTGAGTAGGTCTTCAACTAAATTGGAGATAAACTAACTCCCTTTATCTATAAATAACTCTCTCGTGTAGCCAAACTTGTAGAAGATATTTTCCCTTAAAAACTCAACTACTTTTTCTCCGGTTGCTGCTTTGATTGCCTTTGTTTCTACCCACTTTGTTAGTTAGTTTGTGCATACAATGATGTAAGACTTATGTTTTGAAGGAGGGTTGATAGGACCCACAAAGTCCATGCCCCACTTCTCAAATGGCTCGAAAGTCACTTGAGGTTACAGGGGCAGCTCATCCCTTGGAGTCAGTTTCCCATCCTTTGACATTGGTCACATTGGCTGATGTATCTCGTGACATTTTGATGAAGAGTGGGCCAATAGTAACCTGCTTGCAAAATCTTGAAGGTGGTCCTCTTTGCTACAAAGTGGCCCCCACAAGGTCCATCATGACAGGTTAAGAGGATGTCAAAGACTTCCTTCTCCCTGACACATCGCCTCAAAATCTGGTCTGGGCCAAGTTTGAATAGGTTGCCCCTAATCCAAGTGAATGGGGTGCTTTTCCTCATGATCTTGCTCTTAAACCAAGTAGTTTGCTATATCAGCAAACCATGGAGAGAGTATTGAAATATCAAATAAGTCTTCATCTAGCATTGATCATCCACCATTCCTTCTTCACATGTAGCCAGATCTAGTCTAGATAGAAAATCAGCACTAACATTTTCCTTACCAAGCTTATTAACAATAGTCAAATCAAATTTCTGCAACAAAAGTAACCATCTCATGATACGAGTGTTTACATTTGGTTTATTCATCAATTACCTAATTGTAGTGTGGTCAGTGTGTACGAATTTTTGATAACC
Organism: Pinus taeda; assembly: GCA_000404065.3. Classification (NCBI taxonomy): domain Eukaryota; kingdom Viridiplantae; phylum Streptophyta; class Pinopsida; order Pinales; family Pinaceae; genus Pinus; species Pinus taeda. The sequence goes on along the minus strand of APFE031703955.1, from coordinate 65,540 downwards.
GGTGATGTGGTGTCTGAACTTGTTTAGGGAATGGACTACAGCGAGGAGCTCTTTTTCGGTTACTGTGTAGTTTAATTTTGCCTTGGACAAGTTTTTACTAACAAAGTATATGGCATATGGTAGCTTCTCTTCAACTTGTCCTAGGGATGCTCCTATAGATTTGTTCGAGGAATTTGTGTGAATGTGGAAATGTAGGGCCCAATTTGGACCTCTCAAGATTGGGACGATTACCAACTTACCTTTCAAGGCATCTAGAGCCTCTTGACAATTGTCAGTCCATATAAACTCAACATCTTTTCCCAAAAGGCCAAATAATGGAGAGGCTAGCTTGCTAAAATCCTTGATGAATCTTCTATAATACCCTGCTAAGCCTAGAAAACTCTAAACATATCTTACCTTCTGAGGAGGTGGGACCCTTTGGATGATAGCAATCTTGTTGGGATCCACCTGTAATCCTTGCTGAGAAATTGTATGACCTAGCATGATCCCTTCAGTCATGTGGAATTCACATTTTTCAGGACTGAGGCACAGGTTCATTTCAATACATTTGGCTAAAACTTTTCCCAGGTTAGTTAATGCTTCTTGGAAGTTGGACCCATAAGGGGTAAAGTCATCCATATAGATTTTCATCGAATCATGAACCAACTTAGCACATATGCTCAGTACTGCTTTCTGGAAAGTGGAAGGAGTGTTGCACAACCCAAAGGGAAGGACCCGGTAGGCAAAGGTACTCCATGGACAAGTGAAAGTGGTTTTATCTTGGTCTTTTGGGCTGATTTGGATCTAGTTGTACCTGCTAAACCCATCTAGGAAGGAAAAGAGCGTCTTTCCTGCCATGCCATCTAACAGAGATGGGGTAGATGAATCCTGCATCTAGTAGCTTTTGCAGTTCTTCTTTGACAATGTCCTTGAGGTCTGGATTCATCCTCCTTTAAGGCTGCCTAACTGGCTTACAATCTTCCTTGATGTAAATGTGATTAGTACAGATAGAGGGGTGGACTCCCTTCATCTCCTTATAACTCCAAGCAAAGGCATCCAAGTGATTCTTCAATAACCTACATAGCTCTTTCTCCTGAGAGTTGGATAGGGCTGAGTTAATCCTCAAGGTTCTTTCTGGGCCAAATTCCATATTCTTAACTTGGAGAGAGGTCAGACCAACCACACAGAGATCAACTGAAGCATTGGCTTGGGTTTCTTCCACCAACTCTTCTAATGGCAACTCACTAGGGGGTGGATTTTGAATCAAATCCTCAATAAGTTCATCCTCGGTTTGTGGACCCCCCATGGTAGTTTCTACTGTACACAATGGTGCAGAGTAGATTTCATCCTCATATTCCTCCTCCAACCAGAGGGGTAAATCATGTTCCAATAGAGGTTGGGCAGGAGGATAGAGGACTAGCTGCTTGGACATCTGACCATTCTTGATGGTCATACTCCCAGCTTGACAACTGATGTAAGTATCTACAGTGGCTAACCAAGGCCTTCCTAGGATGAGAGGATACCCAGTGAGCTTTGCCTTTGGCTGAAGAACCAAGAAGTCAGCAGGGTACTCCTAAGAATCAATGGAGACCATGACATATTCTATGATCCCCTTAGGGGTCACAGTGGAGTGATCTTCCAACTGCAGTATTGTTGAGGTCTTTCTTAGGGAACCCTGAAGGTTGAATTTGAGCATAGTGTCCCTGGTCATTACGTTAATGGTGCCCCTTAGATCAATCAAGGTGTGGGGGATTATGATGCCATTGATGTGGAAATTGACTACAAGACTCCCATGGTCCAGATATTTTGGATAGATTACCTGTCTGAACATAAAGTCGGAAAGTTGTCCTACGACATTGATAGTTGGGGCATCTCTCTTGCACCTGCCTGGGTGCCTGAAGCACTTCTCTTTGATCAGCTTGTTGTAGATTGGTACATCTTTTATGGCCTGGAGAAGTGGTATTTTTACACATAACTGTTTTAGTTCCCCCAGGAGTTTAGTTTCTTCTGGGGTCAGTTGTGTGGTTCCAGTTAGTCTCTCAAGAAAGGGTGGAATGGCTTTCAGTTCACTTTCCTGTTTCTCCTCTTCATCCTCCTTAGGGGGAGGTTGGTTGTCTAGGAGGACCTTCCCAAATCATAGTTTGATCTCCTAAATCTCCACAACATATGTAGGGCATGTTGTTTCTCCAGTATATACATGTTGGGCCTGTCCATTATTGGGGTTCGGGTTCGGTTGAGCAGGAGGTAATGGTTGTGGTTGAGTAGGTGGTGGAGGAAAAAGAGTAGGAGAGTTGTATTGGGGCCTCCACCCCTTATGAGGTGCATTCCACTAAGGTTGTGGCTGAACATGAGAATGAAACAAGTGAGCAGTAGGTTGAGTATGGTATTGAGATGGATACGACCAAGGAGGGGGCGTGGACTAGGAAGGATGAGTAGGGGGACCCCAAGAAGGTATGTGAGTGGATTGATTTGGGTTATAATAATTCTGGGATGTCCCTTGCATTCCCTGTTGGTAAGGTCTGGGTCCATGTGACCTCCTTTTGTTCATGAAGTAGAGTGGTTCAGTGGCTCCTTCAACCCCTTGGTACATAACTTTAAATCCGGGTAAGGATGGACACTGATTGGTAAGGTGGTATGCTTCACAGACAAAACACACCTCTACAGAGTGCAATGGACTCTCAGCTTCCTCTTGCTTCTTTTGGATTCACGACATATCCATTTGCATGGCAATGGTTTGTCTCATCTCATTTTTGAGGTCTTCCATATAATTTGCAAACTAGTTTTTGGACAAGGGGGCACTGGCTAAAAGTTGACTTCCCCTACCTCTTTTTCTGGCTGCCTAGAATGGTTTCTAAACACAGTCTTTATGTCATCATAAGCTAGCTGGTAGATGTCTCCCCTAGCCAAAAAATGGAGGGTACCTAGAAGGCCTTCAGGGAATCCTTGGAGCAAAACCAGCTTCAGAGATTCAGGGTTAAGTGTGCACCTAACTATTTTATAGCTGAGTCAAAACATCTCTTCATAGTCTTCTAAAGATTCACCACTTCCCATGGTCATCCGAAAGATTTCATCCTTTGTTTCCTTTGACCTACAGTAATCCCGGTATTTGTTGTTAAAGGTTTTCTACATCTAAGCCCAAGTTGTGATACTATTTCCAGGTAAACCCATGAACTAGCGTAGTGCTGCATCCTTGAGGGTAGAGGGAAAGAGTTTCAACTTTTGCTCGTCTTTTGCATAGTCATAGGTTTGAAAAAGGACAACAAACTCAAACAAGAAGGTATCAGGGTCTTCAGTGGTCAATCCATGGAAGTGAGGTAAGGCCGAGGGACTTATGTTTTTCATCTTTGTGTCCCCATTGGTTTCTCGGATGGGAAAGGTGCCTTCTATTCTCTCCCCATTTCCTATACCATTTCTGTTTTCAGCCATGGTCTTAGGAGGAATGTTTTCTTGCTCTTCTTCTGTTATAGGATATTCGCATATCTTTGGAGGTTCACCTATAGGTTCTTCTGGATCACTGCCACCAAAGAAGAGAGAATGGTGACTTAGTGATGTGTTGGGGGTGTTGGGTAGGAATTTTCTTGAATTGTCTCTCTTCCTACAAGACATGAAAGAAAAATTTCTTTCTGGATTTTTTGTGGTTATTTTTTTTCTTGTACCTGCAAAAAATTGAAATGGATTGAACAACAAATTGCAGCTAACTAAAATAAACCTTGCTAAAATGAAAATTGAAGAATTGAAATGAAAGCGAGAAATGATTAATCTATGTTGCTGAAATGAAATTGTAGAATTGAAATGCTAATCTACGCTTGCATAATTGAAATTGCAAAATTGAAATGATAATCTATGCTTGTAGAATTGAAATTCTAATCTACGCTTGCAGAATTGAAATTGCAGAATTGAAGTGAAAGCAGGAAATGTCTAGTCTACGCTTGCTGCAATGAAATGAAAGTAGGAAATGTCTAATCTACGCTTGCTGAAATGAAATGGAAACAAGAAATGTCTAATCTACTCTTGCAGAAATGAAATTACAGAATGGAAATGAAACAACTACTCTACTCTTGCTGAAATAAACTACTTAGCAAAATGTTGCAGTAAAAAAATAGAAGAAAAGAAGTAATCACAAATACTCTGACGCTTCCCCAGAAACGACGCCAAAAATAATGGTGGGCTTTAGTATTGAAGCAATGATGTTGCAACTCCTGGGACTCCCTTCTTTACTTTTATCAACCCGGTAGTTCGTAACAAACTTGGAAGCAACATTGTTGTATGCATAAGTACTAGCTCTTACTGCAGGCTGTCACTTGATCAACTGGCACAAGTTCGCTAGGAGCTCAAGCCAAATTGTATGAGTTCTTAGAAGAATATTTTAATCATGATGTAAGAAAGCTAACTCAAAAGAGGCTATTATACTTGCAGAAAGAAGATGAAAGCTGAAAGGAAATGTAAACCCTAGCAAACCCTAGTTTTACACATTAACCCTACCTTTGCAAGAAAAAGAGATCAAACTACTGAAATGGATGCCATGGACTACTGTCAAGCTAAAATGCATGTACTTAAGTTACTTCTAAAGGAAAATGTGGAGGAACCATATTTTTGTACTTTTGAGCAATTTTGTGCAGAATTATTATGGTTGTGCTTTAACTATTTGACTGTGCAGATGTTTGGTGGAAAAAGGAGTTAGATTTGGCTGTTTCAGATGATGAGGAAGGTGTGGAGAGGACTTAAGGAGTCCTTAGTACCCTTCTATAGAATTCCATGGTGATCAGATTTCGAAAAATCGCTCGCATGAACTTCTATAGGAAGTTTGTAGGGGATCTACAGGAAATTCTAGAAGAAGTTCTATAGGGGCAGGTTGAAAGTGATTTTTGAAGGTTTGGAGAAGGAAAAATGGTGGGAAAAGGAAAATTATGGTTTGATGAGGTTTTTAAGGGGTCTAGGACCTTGTAAATGAAGCTCAGGAGTGAAGAAGATGGTTGGATTCGTTCGAAGGTGAAGGAAGCAATTTTGCACAAGAATGTAGAAATTAGAGCAGTTTGGGAAAGTATGGAAAATGAGTGAAGGAAATCTTGAGAAAGAGACTGGAGTAGGTTTCATGATGGAGGAAGGATAGGCTAGAGTGTCTTTTAGGTGCTCTACACGCTTCTTTTCAAAACTGACCCAAGCAAAATCTATGAAAACAAAGTTTTACTTATTTTTGACCTAATTTTGACCTAGAAAACCAGAAAAGTGTTGAGCAGGATTTTATGGACAGGAAATGATGCAAGAAGGCTATGGAAATGGAACAAGGAAAAATCCAAGCATGTAAATATAACTTATATCAACTTTTCCAACTCGAAATCTAACACTAGCAATTGCATTGGAAAGCAAAAACAACGTTTTTGTGGCAGCACGAGTGCCTTGGTCTCAATTCATGGTCCCAAGGAGGGAGAAAGAAGATCAAGGACTATTTGGTAGCCTTTTTGTGGATATTTTCTGTTACCAAACTATAAAATCAAACTGAAGCAAGAAAAACTATTTGAATCATCGAAAACAACCTAAGTAACAAAGCAAGATTTAACCTAAATAACATAAATTATTCTATGAATGCAATAAATACACATAAAAGTACACAAAGGAGGGACTGGGAACTTGGGTTGGGCCCAACCCCAAGAGCTACAACCCTCTTAGAAGTATCATTGCTGGTTCAAGGCTGAATTCATCTTCATTGATAAAAAAATAATAGTCATGTCACAAAATTGTTTACAGAAAGAGCTCGAAAATGAGCTGAATGCGGAGCTGCACTAAAGTACAAAAATAGACTATTCAATAGCTAACCTACTAATTCCTGAGGCCTTCTTATTTATATAAGTTGAGGACCCCAACAGTCCTCCTAAACTTTAGGAACTTGGCTGCCAAAACTTGTAGTTAATAGCAACTTCATTAGCCCTGCTCGGCTACCCTTGTGATCATCAATGTGGTGGCCCTTGAACTCTGAGCTGCTGGTGGAGAACTAGAGGTAGGGGTCATTAATGTAGGAGACACCCTTCCTATAAGTCCTCAGCTTGGTTTCTTTGAGTTTTGGCTGTCAATCTGCTCATAAATGCCTGGTCTTGGTCCAAAAATGTCCAAGACTCTGCAATAAACACTTATTACACTTTGTGGTAAAATGACTATCCCCATTCACTCAATTAACATAAATATATTAGAAAACATGCACAAAACTATGGATAATGGTGGATTAAATGGAAACAATAGGCAAAATGAGCCATATAGTTACCCATTTTTGGGGCTCATCAACGTGCTAAGCTTCAAACTCTCAGAATCCAGTATGAAACTCTTAAGATTCATAGTGATGAAATTATAGCTAGTTACTTCCTATGTATAGATGAGGTTTTCAATTGTATGAAGAATCTGGGAGAAGAAAATAAGGAAGTTACCTTAGTTGAGAAAGTTTTGAGATCCTTGTCTGTTAAATTTTAATCCAAAGTGACTGCCATAGAAGAAAAACAGGGTCTGCAGAAAATCACTATGACACAGCTTCACATAATCTTAACTACCTTTGAGATGAGAAAAGGAGGAACATTAGATATGAGAGAAGCCGCATTCAAAGCTTCAGCAAAATGAAAGGAAGAACACAATGAATCAGGACATATTTCAGAAGAAGTAGATGAGGTAAACTTTGTCAAAAAGCTTCAATGGGGTTCTGGAAGGTTTAGAGGTAAGTTACCCTTCAAGTGCTTTTCTTGTGGTAGAGTCGGTCATTATGCTGCCAAATGTCCTCATAAAAATAAATTTGAAAAAGGAAAGGAATATGCAAAAGGGAATAGAAAACAAGTTGTGAATAAAATGTGTTACTATACTCATGAAAATAGCGATGGTTTATCTAATAGTGATGAAGATGAAACTGGACAAGATTACAGACTTCTCATGGCTTATGACAATAATAATTTTTGGGTTGCTTTAGAAGAGGAAGACTTTCATGAAGAAATATCTAAACTCAAAATCTGTTTAGAAGACAAGAATATGATTATAGGTACCTTGACATACCAACTTGTTGAAAAGGAAAAACACAATGAAAAACTAGAATGTCTCTTTTGGAAATGACACTCTTGCTATCATAAAAGGTAAAGGCTCTGTTTTCTTGAAAGAAAAGGTTAAAGTTGGAAATGTTATGTATGTAAATGGTTTAAAGCATAATCTTTTGAGTGCTAGTCAAATGTGTGATCAAGGAAATGAAGTGGTGTTTCGATCAAATGAATGTGTTGTTCATGAGCTTGATACAAGAGAGACCATGATCAAAGGTACAAGAAATCCAAACAACTTATACATACTCAAGGGAGGACAAAAACAATTCTATCTAATTAAAAATGATGAAAACTAGTTGTGGCATAGAAGATTGGGACATCTAAGCATTTCTCAAATAAGAAAAGCATGCAAATTCAAGGTTGTTCGCGATCTTCCAGATATCAGCATCCCAGAAAATATAATATGTAAACCACGTCAAATCAGCAAGCAAACCAGAGTTTCATTTCATGGAAAAAGAAGGGTCATCAAGTAAGCCTCTTGAACTTGCCCATACTGATTTATGTGGACCATCAAGGAAAAGGTCACCTCATGGAGAAGAATACTTTATTTTGTTCATTGATGATTTTTCTAGGATGTGTTGGATAGGTATTCTAAAGCATAAAGATGAAGCTTTTGAAAAATTCCAAACCTTCAAATCTTTGGTTGAAAATGAATCAGATTGAAAAAGCAAATGCTTCAAATCTGATCGAAGAGGGGAATTTACCTTGGATGAATTTTGATTTTTGTGAACAACATGGAATAAAAAGGCAATTCTCCACCACAAGGACTCCTCGGCAAAATGGTGTGGTAGAAAGAATGAAAAGATAGTTCAACAAATGGCTCGAGCTATGTTAGATGAATCTGGAACTCCTGTAACCTTATGGGGTGAAGCTGCATTCGCTACCATAACTATTCTCAACCAAGCAAATGTTTGGGTAAACAACACTCAAACTCCACATGAACTTTGGCATGGTAAGGCTCCTACTATAAAATACTTTAAAGTTTTTGGAAGCAAATGTTATATCAAAAGTACTGATGAAAAATTTGGTAAGTTTGAACCCAGGGTAGATGAAGGTATTCTTCTTGGTTATTCTTCCAGAAGTAAAGGATATAAATTTTATAATAAAAGACTTGGAAAAATTATTGAAAGGATTGATATTGTAGTTGATGAAGCATGCAAAAATCCAAAACAGATAAAATCAATAGAAGATTATGACAATGAAGAAGATGGGGATTATTTTCCCACATCAAATCAAAATCATATTGAAGAAGAAACCAATGAAGCACCATAAGAAGATATAATGGTAGAAGAAAAGACTCCGTCCAGGTATGTTCATAAAAATCATCCAGAAACTCAAATTTTAGGGGAAAAAGAGGCAGGTGCACAGACAAGAAGAACTATTACAGGGACCTCAAGCTATCTAGCATTACTATCCTCCACCAAACCTCAAAATGTAAAAGAAGCATGCAAATATGAATGTTGGGTCAAGGCCATGGATGAAGAACTTGAGAAAATTGGAAAAAATGATACTTGGGAATTAGTTCCTAGACCTCATGATAAAAATATTATAGAAACTAAATGGATATTCAAAAACAAGCTGAATGAAAATGGAGAAGTCATTAGAAACAAGGCCAGACTTGTTTGTAAAGGGTATGCTCAATAATAAGGTATATATTTTGAAGAAACTTTTTCACCTGTTGCCAGACTTGAAGCCATAAGGATGTTTTTTGCTCTTTCTAGCTTTCAGAAATTCAAAGTATACCAAATGGTTGTAAAATCAGCCTTCCTGAATGGAGATTTAGAAGAAGAAGTTTATATTGAACAACCAGAAGGATTCATTCTTGGAAATGATGCAAAACTTGTATGCAGACTCAAAAAGGCCCTCTATCATCTGAAACAGGCTCCAAGGGCCTGGTATTACCACTTTGACAAATATCTACACCAACAAGGTTTTACAAAAGGTTCAACAGATAGCAATCTATATACAAAGATTGAAACTGATAAATTGCTAATTATTATTGTTTATGTTGATGATATCATTTTTGGTAGCAACGAAGAATCCATGAGTCAGAATTTTGCTTCAGTAATGCAACAAGAATTTGAAATGTCCTTGCTTGGTGAACTTACCTATTTTCTTGGTCTACAAGTTCAACAAAATAAATATGGTATTTTTCTTTCACAAACCAAATATCTAAAACAGATCTTGAAAAGGTATAGAATGGAAGATTGTAAACTTGTATGTACCCCAATGGTAACAGGATGTAGTCTCAGCTCAAATGATGAATCAACAGCAGTACATCAACCAACTTACCGATCCATGATTGGCTGTTTTCTTTATCTAACAGGTACCCAACCTGACATCATGCATGCAGTAGGAATAGTTGGAAGATTCCAAGCAAATCCAAAGGAATCACACCTTCAGGAAATCAAAAGAATTTTCAAATATATTCAAGGAACTCAGGACTTTGGTTTATGGTATCACAGAGATGCAAATCTTACTCTTCATGCATATACAAATGTAGATTGGGCAGGAAGTGTTGATGACAGAAAAAGCACTAGCGGTGGTGCATTCTATATGGGTTACAGATTAGTATCTTGGTTCAACAAGAAACAAAGTTCAATTGCTTTATCTACAGTTGAAGTAGAATATGTGGTTGCTGCATCTTGTTGCACACAACTACTTTGGATGATGAAAACCTTGCAAGACGTTCAGATTACATGTACTCCACCCATCTCCATTCTATGTGATAATAAAAGTGCCATCAGTATTTCAAATAATCCATTCATGCACTCCAAGACCAAGCACATACCCATCAAATACCATTTTCTACGTGAACAAGTGCTTGAACAAAAGGTCAAATTTAAGTATGTTCCCTCCAAAGAATAGGTTGCTGATATATTCACTAAACCACGGCCCAAAGAAACATTTGAATATCTCAGACAAAATCTGGGAGTAGCTGCTGCATCATCTTGATGATTAAATCCAATTTTTTCAAAGAAAGGTTATTATACGCGTGTTTCATGAAGTATAGTCGCGTACACACGTGGGTTTCTGTGGGTCAAGGAGTGTATATGTTTTTCATACAAGAAAAATAGTGGGGCATGCTCTAATATGGGTGATATATCTAATGTTGATGATTACAGTCTATTGAATGCTTTGTTCATTAATTTTTATCTAACTGACAAAGATGCCTTGATCATTGACTTGTTAATAATGCACACATAGTACAGGTTCAAGGGGAGCATTAGCATTCACTGGCATTCTGCATTGTTGGCATTATGGTTACTGAGTCTACCAATGGCTTCATATATTTATACCTTTTGTTGCTTAAGCCATGTAAAAGTATAGGGTTTGATATGTCTTCTCATACATTTGAATGAGTCCTACTGGACAAATGATGTAATTTGTATCCCCACATTTCATGGGATGGATGATGTAATTATATTTCTGTCATGTATAAACAACTGGTATATCCTGACTTGGTTGGGTGTATGAGTCAAATTTGGTATATCCCCACTTGGTTGGGAGATGGATGTATGTATGCATCATTGGTGATAGGAAGGTCATACTCACATTGCTGAGTTATAAAGTCATGTTATTCTTTTGGAGAATATTTTTGCAGACTCTGCTTATGCTCAAGGGGAGCATGGATGGTTTCAGTGCATCTGAGCATGTACAAATGGGAGCTCAATAGAGAATTCAACATGTACTCAGGGGGAGCATGAACAACATAGGGGAGAGAATATCTTGGTTCGCCCTTTGCCCTTGATGTCAAAGGGGGAGAGTGTCTTGGTGTTGTTGTTTCCATCAAGTCCAAAGGGGGAGATTGGTGGCATTATGATACATGTGTTGTCCTTGATGGAAACTCACTCAAATGAAAGTTCACAGTACAGCCGGTCAAAAGCAAAGGATTACAAATCAAACTCCAAAGAATGAAGAAAGAGAGGTATATGCTGGTTCACTTTGTCGAAGGCGCGTATACGCGTGGTTTAACAGAACAAAAGTAGCGTATAATGTATACACACACTTTCACAGGAGGAAAAGCACGTACATGTTGGAAAACCAAGTTTTTGGTCCAAGGTATTTGAACCAAGGTATTTTGGTCCAAGGTAATTGGTCCGAGGCATTCGGTCCAAGGTATTGACCCTAGGTATTTGGTCTAATGTATTGGTCCTAAGTGGTTTTGGTCTGAGGTATTGAGAAAGGCCTAAGAGTATATAAGGAGGAGAAGATCATTAGGCCAAGGTGTGCAAGCAATGAAATTCTAAGGAATACTTCTATCTGAAGTATATATTATGTTGCAGGTATATGTTTGGGACTGGATCTGAAATATTCATGTGCACCTTGAGTTCAACATTGGATCAGGAATCATGAGACTTGAAATGACTTATTCTTGAATGATCTGATATTGGTTGAGACAAGATTTGATGTTTTGTGCCTGTTCAATTTGTTATCTATCATGATCTGGGTTTGTCAGAAGTTTGGAATTGCAGCAAAGTTCTGAGTCAAAATTTGCAGATCTGTATGTAGGTTTGTCTCGGCCAAAGGGTGTGTACACACGGGTTTGACTCTTTCAAGTAGCGTATACAAAAAGAAAGCTTCTTTTCATATTTGACTAATATATCTAATCAAATTCTGTTGTTTTACTGCTGTCTGTCAATGAAGTCTTCTTAGATCTGAACTTATAACTGTTGTATAAGGAAATTGAGTCTGATTGATTGATTGATTGAGAAGGAAGGGTGATCCTTGTTTCTATCTATTTTGAACTTTGTAATATGACAGTAGATCTTCAAAATATCACTGATTGGTATAGTCTGTGGTTCATAAGTTTATGATTCAGTATCTTTAGAGATATACGTAGGTTGGGTTAAAAGAAGTAGCATATACATACAGGTTGGGTTCAACCAAGTAGCGTATACACTCTAATGCATGATTTTTGAGGTTACAGTTAGTTCTAGATGATGATGTAGGGTTTTGGGTTTAACACAGTGTTAAGGTGTCAGTGATCTGATTGTTTAGATTATCTAAATATTGGTTGATACAATTTAAGTTTAAAAGGCTTTGATGGGTCTAGTGTGAAAATTTGATGAAATGTGGCCTTCAACTTGTGGTGTTGTGATCCAAGAGTATCTAGTTTAAAACTTCATGAAACGTGGTCCCTCGTGGAAGAATGGAGTTTTCTGTAGGCTGGAACCTACGTACTAGTAAACATATTGGCTAATACAAAAGCTAAGGGGTTGTAGCTCCCTTCCAGTAGAAGCTGGAAAAAGAGAGAAGGTTGTAACCTTCTGCAATTAGAAGCCTACGTACTGGTATGAGTTTGCACTAGTACAACATTGTAAACAGATTCTCTTATTATTAAAAGAAGACAGAGATGACATCAGCAGGTGGTTTTTACCCACATTGGGTTTCCACCTTAAATCTTAGTGTTCATGTGTGTTTCTTATGTGTGATGCTTTATTTTTCTTTTATTGCACTATCTAATAAATCTTTGATATATTGGTTTAAGCTCAACGCATGATAAACTGTCTAAATCACATGTTCTCTACATATATGCTAGTTTCTTTAAGCACAATCACATGTACACGCTAGTTCACTTCACTGAAGTAGTGTATATAAATCTATTTTGGAAATAAAACTATTAATCTGATAATACTTATTCAACCCCCTCTTAGTATTATTTCCAACAACATGGGAACAATCTACATGCTACATCATCATACCATACCTCAAGGTCCCTCAGTCATATTGTACAGAAAAACCGAGAGAGCTAATGGTCCCTCAGTCATCCAGTCAAGATTTGCTTCAACCATTTCTTCTTCTTCTTCATCCTCCTCTTCTCTTTCAGAATATGATGGTTTTGGCTCTGAGTCCATTGGTTCGTCTCTGCCTCTGCCTCCTCCACTGCCTTCCCCTCCATCTCCTATATCGAAGTTTGATCCCAAGATCACAAGAGTGTATTTTTCGCCTTACTGGAAGGCCGAAGGTTTCTCTTCATATTCAATAGCTTCTTCCAGACCTTTAAGGGTGGTAAGGATTGCTTCTTCCACCGATGATACAACAACTCTAGTTGGAGTGGATTTTGGCTTTCTTGATGCGTATGGAAGATGTTGTATGCCTAGGATCAGTCTGACTGCTTTCACGAATTGGTGAGTGATGGGATGGAAAGAGTGAAAGTGTTGATACAGAATCTTGTGTTTAATCCTGGGAGGTGAGGAGTAACCAATTGTAGATTCAAATGGAGGTGAGAGAGAGTTCGAATTACTGCCTTGACCATATGGTTGATGAATGAGTGTGAGGGGATATTCAACCATGTAAAAATGGCGACCCTCCTTTTATCACTAGAAATGTTGACAGTGTTGGACCCATCAACATTCAAGGGATCACCCTGGTATGAAGTCCCAACTATACCTCACACTATTTGGTGTGGGAGTCCCATCTGGTATGAAGGCCCAATTTCCATTGTCTTAAGGATTTGCCTCAACTCTTGCTTGTTAGCACAAGAGAGTGGTCTACTTTGTCTTTGAGAAGTGATGTTTGCGTGCTCGGTGAATGCTAGTGTACTTGTGTCAATGGTTCTTTCACTGTAGTGGGAGAGGGTAGGAGTGGGTCCCAAGTTGGTTGGGATGAAGCCCAACTTAGCTAGGAACACACAACACAATAGGACGTGCACAGCTTCCAGAAGAGAAGTCCACACAGATGTGATAGTCACAACATGCAAGGTAAGATAACACATATAACACTCAGCGGATGAGTCCACATGAGTGTAACGATTGCTACAACAAGTTTTATGTGAAAGGTTTTTCTAATGTCCGGGGGTGTAGCCACCACAGGTGAGACAACGTTAACAACATATACAACACATTTTCATTAACAGATTATGTATTACAACAAGTGAAATAAGTTCAAGTGTTCAACACAAGTTAAAGAAACATGCATTACAAGTATTCAATATTAGTCTTACAACAGTTTCCATACATGTGAGAAAACATGCTGCCATGTTAGCAGGCTTCTGAATCAAGTGAAAGTTCCAAGACATGTCGTTACACCATACATCAGTAACCACGAGCGCAGGGTGTTGAAGCAACTAGTCACTCCTCAAAGAAAATATTACAGACTCTCTTGGCTATGTGGGAGGAGCTCAGGTGAATAGTCCTTTTCATGTACAAATGAGGGGGTATTTATAACCAAGGGTGAAATTGACCCTTGTGGCTGTTCGGCTATCATCATGACTGTTTGACTTCCATGACTTTCCAACTTTACATGACTCATTTCACAACAAGTGGGTCTCTTGGACTTCCACATTACATTACATTGATTTGACAACATGGCCCACATTGGATATGTGGACAACATGACTCATGACATGACTCGACATGACAGTGCTAGTACATTCGTGTTGCTATTGTTGGAGTGCATGTCGAGCTGTAGTGCTGCTGGGTGATGGACATCTTCATGGTGTATCACAACTTCACCTCCGCATGGCAAAGTGCGCAGAGTATTCGATGGTCGTTGGTTCACTTGATGTTTCTTTGGCACGTTGCTCCTTGCTTGTGTGTTGGAAGGCTTGCTAGGTTCATCTATTCATGAAAGGTGCATGTTCGTCCATTCATTCGTCCGTGAGCACATCTTGCATGTTTTCTCGTTCATCTGTCCACGAACACATCTTTGGATGATCATCCATTTGCAAGCACATCTCGTTGCATGCATGGCTCGTTCGTCCATTGGTGAACCTATCCTTTTGCATGTGTTCCCTTCATTCATTGTCGCACCATGTTTGTTGGTGTACCTGTACCTATAGTCACTAATGACGAGACGACATCAAATCTAAAAACCTCCTAGTCTACCATAACACATGATCATTTTGGATGTAGATGACTGGGAGAGGCAGCAAGGTTGTGAGGTGAGATGACGGCTCGAGGCAGACAGAACCTATGCATTTTCTAGAACGAGCAAGAAACGAGGGCCTGACCGAAAAATTTGTGCAATTTTCTGGAGGAATAGGCCGAGCTACATGGAGGATCAACAAGCAAAAATTGTGCAGTTTTTTGGAGGAACTGGCCACAAGCCTGACAACGAAAATTGCACATTTCCTGGAGGGAACTGGTAGCTCACTATTGGGTCACTGGCAAGAAAAAATGTGCAATTCCCAAGGGGAGTTGATAGTCAGCTGGTGGGAGCTTAGCAGCATAAATTGCGCAATTCTTGTAGGGAACTAGTAGTCTGCTGCTAGGAGCTGCTGGATAGAGAAACTGCACTAAGGCTGGGAGGCTGACCTGTTGATCATCTCTGCACAATTTTTGAGCTAAGTAAACTGTTGGCCAGTAGAGAGCCTGCACAAGAAAACTGCATAATTTCCTGGATGAGCAGCTGATCGACTGTCGGGAGGACTGACTGTAAAAATTGTGCAATTTTCCGAGGGAGACGGGGATGGGCACTGGGTGTTTGTCCAACCTGTCTATGCAATTTCCTCAGTTATCAGAATGGGAAAGGTGAGTAGCCTCTGCGAAATTTTTGAGGGGAGTCAGCCCTAGGGTGGTTATCGGGTCCAACTCTCCAGGTGGCCAGCATGAAGGTTGATTGAATTGCTTGCAGGTAGTGCAACTTGAAAAGACTTTCTTGGTGCTTCTACACTATAGGTTACAGTTGATCGATTCGATGGAGGGGTGATAGTCTGACTATCAGAGGGGAGATTGGTTGTTAGAACTTTAGCAAAATGACTAAGTGTATGAACGAGTGAAATATGTGAATGTGATCTTGCAAACGCACACCAACATGACTTGACGATGAGATGACTCAAACCAAACCGACACACATGTTCAACATGACTAACCAACGGTGCAAGAGAGAAGTGCGACACTTGTGATTGATCATTGATCGACCATGATGATGCTTGTACGATAGTGGATGTGAATCCATGTGTGAGTGTGACATATGATTTCATAGTGAACATAACATGTACACACGAAGTGAAAACCTTGAGCATGACCAAAACATGGTCACAAGCAAGACATTGACATCAAGATGCAGAAGCTTGGGTGGAATGAACAAGCAAGGTGGGTGAGAAGGCTCACATGAGCCCACAGAGTGAACCTAAGTGTATGCAACCATCAAGTGAAAAAATATCAAGGGAGGCTCTAAATTGTGGTGTAGCCCAAAATTTTGGAGGGTGGTTGTAGCTGCTACAACACTTCGCAACACACTGGTAGAACTCCAACTTCTCTATTTTGGTTCATTGATAGCACAGGGCCTTGGTTTTTTGGGAGTATTGAAGTGATGTGCGGGCTAATTTGGCTTCTCCACTTACCCCAAGGACATACATGGTTCACCTTTAGCCAACTCAGTCAAACACAATCAAAATTTCAGCTTGATCACATTGTTTCAAATTCAGGTAGGGTAATTTAGCTCACAAGTTGAATATTTTCAGAGTATAAATTTTCATCTTTGGTGAAGCTCTGCTACTAGCAAGCCTGGACAATACCATGGCGGAGTCACACAGGAACAAACACATTGCTCCACTGCAAGTGAGCCTAGTTAATACCCTAGTGGAGTTGCATGCTTCACCTCTTTGTGTGGGAAGCTTTTCTCTTGTTTTGAATTTGTATTTTTCAGAGGACTGTGCATAGGCACTTATTTATTTTTGGGGCAGAAGAGGGATCTCAACTTATTGAGAGCAGAAGAGGTTGTTCCTTCAGAGAAGCATGTAAGACCTCTGACATAGGTTTGCTCGTTTAGATTTCCCCCTTCTCCATTTCTACTAGTTGGATGAGCTTGAACACATAGAGTAGAAGGTTGAGTATAGGTATGGGGATTCCTAGTGTGGACATAGGTTCATGGTTGGAAAAAAACTCCCCTTGAATATGGTTCGTATTTTCTGTCAAGACTTCATTGGCTAGAGGTTTTAACCAAGCATAAATATGACAGACACAAGACTAGCCATGTGTTGCAGTGTTACAAGTCTCTTCAAATTTCAACCACATAATCTATTCAAAAGCCAGAGCATAGTAGTTGGAAGCACTTATTTCCAGAAACAAAAATAGTAATATATGAAGCAAACAAAAAAACGTGAACAAAAATAGTAAGGAAAGAAAACAAAGTGAAAACAAAGGTAATAAGAAAAGCAACAAGGTGCAAAACAAAAAGAAACATGCATACTATGTACATGGCACGGGTGTGGCCCAACCTACTGAAAATAATGATTGAGATCTTGGTTGTTGATAGGAAGGTTGTTAATCCTCTCGTCAAGTGATTCCAGAAAATATGTGTGTGGTCCAAGCTTCGTGTGGACTATATACAGACCAATCCACAAGTACTCGAACTTCGTATGTTTTCCCTTGTCTTCATGGGGTTTATCCCATTTCAAAACCAAGTAACCAACATTGAAATTAGCTTTCCCTGCAGACTTCTTATCGAACCATCTCTTGATAAGGTTTTGGTGGAGTGTGAATTTTTCTTTTTCTTTCATCCTTTCTTCCTGAAGCTTATCGAGAGCATCCATCCTACACTGAACTAGATGGCAAGGCTTGAATTGGGATTCTTAGCAAAAATGAAGTGCAGGCAAGTAGATATTTGGCAGAAGGATAACTTCTTTACCATAAACCAGGAAGTACGGTGAGGTATTTATAGAAGGCTTAGGTGTCACATGGTCAGCCCATAATGCATTCGTCAGGGTGACATGCCATTTACGTTGCTCAGAGAAAATGGTCTTCTTGATTATATGGATGAGGTTTTTATTCGTGGATTCTGCTAGACCATTTCCTTGCTGGTAATAGTTAGATGAATGCTTTAACACAATACCATTTTGTAATGCAAAGTTATAGAGTTTCAAAGATGAAAAATAATTTTCATTATAAAAAACAAGTGATATCAGAACGCTGAAGCGTGAGATGATGTTTTGTTGGAGGAAGCTGATGACCTCCTGGTCATTCACTTGTTTGAGCAAAACTGCTTTTGTCCACTGTGTGCAGTAGTCAGTTGTTGTTAGGATATAGCGGTTTTTGTTTTACGAATGAGGGGAAATTTCCCCAATGATGTCCAGGCCCCACTGTTGGAATAGCCGGTCACTACAACGGTGTGTAATGGGGTTGCTGATCTCCGTGTTCTGCTGATGCATCACTGATAGATTGAGCACTTGTGGGCATAAGCATGTGCATCTTTGAATAATGTGGGCCAACATAAACCAACTCGCATAAATTTTTGCACAGTGATGTTTCCCACAAAGTGATCCTTGACGGGTCTGTCATGCAGATCATGAAGTACGTTCTCTGATTCATGTGCCTCTAGGCACCTGAGCAAAACTCCATTACTGTGCTTTCTGTAAAGCACTCTGTGCAGTAACCAATATGCTAAGGCTTTCACGTGCAATGCCCTCTTCTTTCTGATGGTAAAGTGAGAGAGTATGCTGTCATGCTCAAGGTACTAACACACATCTGTGTACCAAGAGATTCCATCTTCAATGGGTGTTGCTCGTCTTATATCATACATCTCGATCTCCTGCTCCCAGCCAGTGAGCTCTTCTTCACTCTCTGAAGCATGTATTTCTTTAGCTGCAAGTTTGCAAAGCCCATGTCCTTTGATCATGTGAACTGGATTGAATTCAAGATTATAATCTTGCGAGCCTGTCATCTAGTTCGCACGTTGTTCACCCAGTTCTTTTTGTACAAGCAATGTGCAGACTGGTGGGTGATGGTGTTAAGAAATTGAATGTATAACATAAATAGTTACTGAAACGAATAAATATAAAAATAACTAGCAACAACCATAATCACATAAACGCACATGTTTATTTGGGAAAACCACAAATCTGGGGGAAAACCCAACCTGATGATATCTCATTAGCATTGGCCAAAACCCTGGCCAATCTAACCAAGAGAGCCTTCACTGCTCACGTTCAAGCCTACATTACAATGAAGTCCTTCCAACCTTTTATAAGCTCCATTACATATAATACCACGGGAAGAATACTATGGGTGCACAATACCATGTGCCCCAAAACCATCAATTTTTTATTTGGACAACTTTGACTCTATCTCGAGTCAAGTTTATCTAACAATCCCCCCCTTAAACTTGACTTGGGGTTCCTTGACTAACTGCAGCCAAACTTGCTAACTGAGAAAACCTCGCTCACTCTATCCTTTACCCCCTCAAAGTTTTTTATGTAGGATATTGTTAACCTTCCATCCCCCCTAACACCTAGGTCTAACCCAAAATTTACCAGAGACTATCTAGGGGTACACATGCCTTACCAGGTCTTACAGTAGTATGCCCATTTACATGCAATAATTTTGACTTCATTAATTATTTTGTTTATTGCTGCTGCTATTCTGACCCATCCTCTCTCAATTTGATTTGCTAAAAAACCGCTTGAATTCCCATCCAACATAACTATAAAATTATCATCTACCATGAATTCCTTCATCCACATCCTCTTCATTGAGCCCGAGAGGATTAGGCTGTAGGAATTTACAGGGTAAGTTCCTCAGAAAGAACACCAAAAGGACACCACTCACAACCAGATCTCAAATCAATACACCAGTATTTTTGACGTGGTTAAAACCCTCAAAGAGGGAAACAGTCCACGGCCTGAGACAGCATGACCACTTCAGGCAATTTATTAATCAAAGAATGAAAATTTACATAAGCTTTCTCTCATAGATAGATTACCCGAACAATGACCCTCCATGCGCTTTAAATAGAACTCATGGACCAATCGGGTGTCAAGCCACGGATCAAGTGTCGGTAATACCGAGGAGAGAGTGAACCGTCAGATCACTACATATCGTGACCGTCGGATTGTAAGTTACAAAATGTACAACGGTAAGGAAACACACTTTACCTAACTCTATACCTAACTCTATACTAGACCAAGTTGAACTTAACTATTTCCTATGTGTCGGAATATCCTAACATCCCCCCTTAAGAACAACTTGGGATAGG
>APFE031703955.1:9299-38938 GCA_000404065.3 Pinus taeda | reverse complement strand
CCATTGGAAGTAGTTAGTGCTGTCAAGAATGACTTGGCATGGACTTTCCATTTTTTTAAAAAAACTGAAGCTGAAGATGTTGAAAGTAAGTATTTCAATGGATAGATCTCGAAAAATTAGGCTGTTTTTAAAAAAACGGCTCTGAAAAAGGCTTCTGGATGAAGAAGTTATGGCTTTTTGAAAAAAAATTGTTGAAGTTGCCGGCAAAGTGCGCGAATATGCGGGAATGAAAAAAAACGCCCCCACAAAATGGAGATTTGAACCCAAGACCTCTACTCTCTTAAAATAGCTTTGAACCAATTGAGCTATACAAAAAATTTGAGAGAGAGAGAGGGGGTGGGGGCCTTGGGTTGCGTGCTTGCCTTGAGAAAGCTCTTTTATTCCTACAAAACAAAAACACAAAACCCAACACGAATATGCAAAGAAAAAAGAACCTTACGGCTCGAAGTTAACTTTAGCCGGAAACTAAATATTTTTCTCAATGTTTCCGATTTTCTAAGAACACACTAACGTGCAGGGAAAAGAGCATACGCATGAGAGAAAAAAAGCTTCTTTTCTGTTTCTGATTTGCCCAGATCGCACAGAGTCGCAGGGCAAAGAGCATACGCAAAAATGAAAGGTATAGATCCGGTAATAAAAAAAGGCTAAATAAACAGAAACCGAAATAACCAGAGAGAAAATAACAGTAAACTGCAGATAAACACTGTATACCTCCAGATCTTAAAAATGACGCAGATAGGGCTACCGGAAACCTTTTCGCGTGAAACGAAAGGGGTTACTCATTGGAACAGATGCTCCGAACACAACAGAGCAGTCCTCTCGGCCCGAAAGCAGTAAGAAGCAGTAGATCTAGGAAACGACAACCGCATGCAGTTCTACCGGCTTCAGATTTGGATCACCAACAGACGCGGCCCTCAAATAGCTCTGATACCATGTAGGAATTTACAGGGTAAGTTCCTCAGAAAGAAAACCAAAAGGACACCGCTTACAACCGGATCTCAAATCAATACACCAGTATTTTTGACGTGGTTAAAACCCTCAAAGAGGGAAACAATCCACGGCCTGAGCCAACGTGGCCACTTCAGGCAATTTATTAATCAAACTATGAAAATTTACATAAGATTTCTCTCATAGACGGATTACCCGAACAATGACCCTACATGCGCTTTAAATAGAACTCATGGACCAATCGGGTGTCAAGCCACGGATCAAGTGTCGGTAATACCGAGGAGAGAGTGAACCGTTGGATCACTACATATCGTGACCATCGGATTGTAAGTTACAAAATGTACAGCGGTAAAGAAACACACTTTACCTAACTCTATACCTAACTCTATACTAGACCAAGTTGAACTTAACTATTTCCTATGTGTCGGAATATCGTAACATAGGCAAGCCTCCAAGGAGCGCAACAGCAAGATCAACTACCATGAGGCGAAACCACGGCTTCCCTCGAGAGAGTTTCACTACAAACTTACTGAATTGCCTCTGCTCCCTACCTCCCAACACTTTCATAATCATCAAGATTGCCTCCACTGCCATTGCCCAAGCATCCATCTTCTCTGGTGCCTTGACACTCAAATACTTGGGCATAGCCACCACTACCCTCCTCACAGCTTGGAATTTCATGCCTTCCAACTTTATCATGACAAAATCAAGCACAGACTGCCGAATCTGAGTCTTCTACTCCGTGCTTCCACCCGCCTGAGCCAACAATATGCTTGGGCTTAGTGCTTTCAGCAGAGCAGCCCCTATAGCTACAGAATCCCCATGGCTAGGCTACAAGACTTTCAACGAAGTAGAGCTTCAAGGCATCGCACACCTCACCATAAGTTATCAGATGTTGATGTATTCGCTTTACTAGTCTCAGCATTGGAATCAACTTGTGCAGACCCTTGATCCTTCTGGCAAGAGGACTCAGCCTCTTCTACTACTGCATTCTTAACATTTGCATCCTGCTCCTTCAGTGCATCACAATTAGCATCTTTGAACCGTTTCTCCATGTAAAAATCCTGCATCTGCCTCATGCAGGCCACAAGCCGAGGCAGTCTATGCACCATTTAGCCCATGTCGTCAGCTGATAATGCCGCATTATGATCATGGTGATATCGTCATGGCGCCTGCAGATTGCCTCCTGCAGGGCACTCCACCATCGACAACGGTTGTAATGACATCTGAAAACTGGAGTAATTTACCCGCATCTTGAGTGCGTGAGGAGATGTGTAGATACAGGAAAACCCAAAAACACAGACACAACACCAGAAACCCTTTTCTGGATCACATCTGACCAAATATACCTTATTTAGATATATATCCCAGATCTATAAAAGGCTGCATTGATCTCATTAGGCCCTATAAACCCCTGGCATCAAAGAATCCCTTTGAAGCCAATATCTAGCTTTGATACCAATTTTTAAGAAATTGACTGTATAACATAAATAATTACTAAAAGAAATAAATATAAAAATAACCAGCAACAACCATAATCACATAAACACAAATGTTTATCCAAGAAAACCCCAAATCTGGGGGAAAACCCAACCTGATGATATCTCATTAGCATTGGCCAAAACCCTGGCTAATCCGACCAAGTGAGCCTTCACCGCTCACCTCCAGGCCTGCATTATAATGAAGTCCTTCTAGCCTTTTATAAGCTCCATTACATATGATACCATGGGCAGAATGCTATGGGTGCACAATACCATGTGCCCCAAAACCATCAATTTTTTATCTGGTCAACTTTGATTCTATCCCGAGTCAAGTTTATCTAACAGATGGACGAAGACTGTGAAGTGGTTCTTCAGCAAGTAGGGCCTAAAGTGTTTCACTTCCTTGTAAACTACATAAGCTTACTTGTCAAGGAAGGGGTAGTTAAGTTCTAATCCTTGCTTTCTTTCTCTCATGAAGGAGATTGGGCATTCATTATTCATCTCATCCTTTTAAGTGAGTAATGCAACTAGTGAATTGTCGGAGGAGAAGGTGTATAGCAGGAAATCCTTCTTGAAGTCTAGACTATAGAGTGCAGATGCCTCCGTAATGGCCTACTTGGTCTAGGTGAATGCATATTTTTCCCTCTTACCCCAGATGTATACTGCATATTTCTTGATCATATCCTACATGGGCTTAACTATCTGCGCATAATCGAAGATGAACTTTTGGAGGAACTTTATCTTTCCCAAGAAGGAATGCATGGATTTTATGTTAGTTGGGTAAGGGATTTGTGTGATAGTCTAGACCTAGTCTAGATCCACATTGATCCTGCTTTTAGCAACAATGTGTCCAAGGAGGTTCCCCTCTAACACTATGAATACACTCTTTTTGGGATTCCAGGAAATCTCGTATCTTCGACATCGCTGAATTTTTTTTTTAGATGTCATATGTGGTCCTCTCGTCTTCTTGAGAACACAGTCACATAATTGAGGTATACCACTACGCTCTTTCTGATGAGCTTGCAAAAAGTGAAGTCCATGGTGCGCTGAAATGTTGCACCTGCATTTACAAGCCCAAATGACATTCGTCTATAAGTGAACATACCCCGCTTGGTATGGAAAGTAGTTTTGAGTCTGTCAAGTTCTGCTACTAGAACTTGATTGTGTCATAAGAATCTGTCAAGAAGGGAAAACATCTGTGACCTAGATATTGTTTGCAAAATATGATCCATAGATGGCATGGGGTAGTTGTCTTTGTCTGAGGTGTGGTTTATGTTCCAAAAATTGACACACAAGTTGATTTCTATGGACTTCTTCGTACATGAACAAGATTTGAGACCCATGTGGAATGATGAACTTTGTATATGATCCGTGCATCCAAAATCTTAGTGAGCTCTTTCTGTATGAGGGGTTCAAGTGACAGATGTACTTTCCTCAGCTTCTGTTGATATGGCTTGACCCCTTATTTGATTAGGATGATGTGTTGGATGATCTGCATGCCATAAGTTTTCAGATCATCATACATCCACGTGAACACATCTTGGTACTATTTGAACAAGCGGATAAAGGCCTACCGCTCTTGCTGTGTACAACATGTACCAAGATTGACAAACTTCGAATCTTGTTCTATTCCCAGGTTAATCAATTCGTGCCTCATGGTGGAACTGTGGGTCTTGTTGTTCCTTGGCCCTTGAAAATGTTCTTGCAAGTCATAAATCTTTTCCAATGTTGCCACACCCTTTGTGATAAGGTGTCCTTTCTTGTTACCATGTTCATCTTGCAGAGAGCGCTCGTGCTCGTCATAATCTATTGATGCATATTTGAAGATGTCAGTGTTGGCCATGAAATGAAGTATCTTTTGATCATCATTAAAGAAGCATAAGTTAGTTATGTTTTCCGAGATAGAAGGTTTATACAAAATTTCAATAGTAAATCTATCCCTAATTGGTGACATTCTCGAAGCTGCATTTTCCAGTGCATTTGTTGTTGCATTACGCATATATGGTACAACAATGATGTTAAATTCTTGGAAGTTTGAGATTAGTCACCATACCTATTGCTGGTAACTTTTGAGATGCGGTGATAAATAGTGAGTGCTGTTACGTACTTGTTGTACCACTATCTCTGAATCACCTACCAATTTGAGTGCAACCACGTTGAGGCTGATGGGTTTCTGCAAGCCTAACATGAGTGCTTCATACTCAGAAACATAGTTTGTGAACTTGAACTCCAAGAAACATGAAACCAGATGCTTCATGTTGTAGGGGTTGATCAAGACACACCCAGTTCCCGATCCATCCTATGTGTTTGATCTGTCAAAGTACATGGTCCACAACTTGTCTATACACGTACCACTGGGTGTGCTAATACTACTGCTACTACTTTTGCTACTACTATTGCTACTATTGGTACAATGTACTATACATGTTTCATTACCATCAGTTGGGCAAGGAAGGAGTCCCAATTGCATGTCTGGTGGGGTTGGATCTAGCCTTGTAGGATAACACCTCAATTCTATTTCAAGGAGGCAGTTGCCAAACATGAGATTTGCAAATGCCAATGATTCATTCTTGCCATGAAGGGGAGTGACATTATGCTTCATGTACCTCTCAGATAACACCTAGATTTGGTTGCACTTTCCCTTGTACAGAAGCCACATGTGAGACCAATATGTAGCAAAATATCCGTCTAGCTTGCTGGACTAGTCTCTGTAGAGTAGTAGACTGTATTCTTCCAGTATGTCCACAACCACTATGTTAATGCATTGGTGGGCTCAACCGTCATGAGATAGTCAGATGATCATGTCTCAGAGTTCACCAATGGCTAGTACTGATGTTCAATCAACTTGGATGATCTGTGCAGAAGTCTCACTCCATTGTGCATTGATATTCTTTGCAATGGAGAGCGACATGACGTTGGCTGCTATGTCGGAATCAACCAAGAGGATTTGAACATTGCAATTGAAAATTTCAAAAGATAGTAGGAATGGAGGGAAACTTGAGTTCTCTTCTTCCATCTAGAGTGTATTGAGCATAGTTGAAAGTGATCTAGGAGGTGTTCTTGCTCCCTTGATGGTAGAGGATGCATTGTCCATTGCTGTCTGTCCCAGTGCATGTAGAAGGATATTTCACTAACTTTGGATCTTGGCTAACTTGAACAAATTGATGTTCACTCTAGTTTTCTTCATGTCATACAAAAAGTTGTATTCCAGAGGTTGTAGAATTACCAAGGTGTCTGGGGTAGAACAAATGTTCGTGTTATCCGGCAGAGTGTTTTGCGGTGTTCTGCTCATGGATGCACCCTTGTCTGCCACTATCTTCTTGGAATTGTTTTGTGTTTTCTTCTTTGGGACGGTTGGTGGGTCGGCCTTCCTTATCAGCAGTCTCACCTTCTCTTGCATTTTCCCAAGTGTTGGGGGATCACCTTTAATTCTAATATTGAAGCAATCAATTTTGTTTTTGGGTTGCTTTGCGGTATTCATCTTTGACATTGTTCGTGAGCACTGATACGCATTCACCACATGCCCAGAGCTTGATGGCTCATCATATGCAACCTCTTATTCATCATCAATGTCTTTTGGCTGCTCCTGCATATTGCTTTTTGCATTGAGTGTATGAATGTAGAAAGCACTTGTGACTCGCTTCCAGTCTCAACAAGAGTTCTCGAGATGATGTTCTTCCTGGAAAGAACAGAACTTAGGATCTTCACACTGTTCGAGCTGGAACACAGGCTTTTGTGTAGTTTTGGAAGCGGACTGGTTGCTTCTTGATGAGCTGCTTACCTGTCTCTATTTGGGCGGATGGCTGCTTGCAAATGTGTCTGTTTTCCATTGTTTGAGCTCGAACATGTTTGTAGTCAAGTCATTGACAAGGTGAGTGAGGGTCTTAATATCAGTTGCTTCCTTGTCTCTAACCTTTCTCGCCATTTCTTGGGACTTCCTGCTCGCATCCTTGGAGTCCTTTGCTGATTCTTCATCCTTGATGACTCCAATTAAGTGCAGGTCTTTCTCAAAAACAATACCCTCTTCAAAATAATTTAAGAGTGTTTATTTTGCAACTCGCTTGAAGAACTGCGCAATGTTGGTTGGCAGTGCAGACGTGTAGTAGTCAACAGTGATGGAGTCATGAGGTTTAGTGTCTGATGCAAACTTGCTCAATATGTGTGTAAACCTCTGATTGAAATCTTTCACTTTCTCTTTTCCCTCCATCTTGAGGCTTCCCAATTCCTTGAGTAGCATGGTTGGGGTCTTGTCATCAACAAAATTTTGAAGGAACATGCATTTGAATGCACCCTAGTTCTATATAGAGTTGGATGGAAAGCTATGATACCATGCAGCTACGTGACGTCCAAGGTACATGGAAACAATATACATGCTACGTCATCATACCATACCTCAAGGGTCTGTAATTGTAGGTAGAAGTTGTCCAAGTGGTATTCTGCCTTCACCATGCTATCAGGGTTGAACTTGATGTTCATTCTCTCCACTCGCTTCTTATGAAAAACAACCGAGAGATCCAATGGTCCCTGAGTCATCCATTCAAGATTTGGGTCAACCATTTATTATTCTTCTCCATCCTCCTCTTCTCTTTCAGAATTTGATGGTTCCGGCTCTGATTTTGTTGGTTCGTCTCTGCCTCTACCTCCTCTGCCGCCTTCCCCTACACCTCCTGTACCAAAGTTTGATCCCAAGATCACAAGAGTGTCTTGTTCACCTTACTGGAAGACAGAGGTTCCTCTCCGTCTTCAATAACTTATGCCAGACCTTCAAGTGTGGCAAGGACTCCTTCTTCCACCAATGATACAACAACTCCTGTTGGAGTGGATTTTGGATTTTGTGATGCATATGGAAGATGTTATATGCCTGGGATCAATCTGATTGCTTTCGTGAACTCGCGAGTGATGGGACGAACAGAGCGGAGGTGTTGATACAAAATTTCGTGTTCAATCCTGGGAGGTGAGGAGTAACCAACTGTAGAGTCGCGTGAAGGTGAGAGGGGGTACGAGTTATAGCCTTGAATAGATGGTTGATGAATGAGTGTGAGGGGATATTCAACCATATACAATTGGCGGCCCTCCTTCTAGCACCAGAAATGTTAACAGTGTTGGACCCACCAACATTTAGGGGATCAACCCTGTATGAAGTCCCCACTAGACATCACACCATTTCTTTTGGGAGTCCCATCTGGTATGATGCCATGGTTGCCATTATCTTAAGGATTTTCCTCAACTCTTGCTTGTCAACACAGGAGAGTGGTCTGCTTTGTCTTCGAGAAGTGATATTTGCATGCCTGGTGAATGCTAGTGTACTTGTGTCAATGGTTCTTTCACCGTAGAGGAAGAGGGTAGGAGTGAGTCCCAAGTTAATTTGGATGAAGTCCCAACTTAGCTAGGAACACACAACAAAATAAGACGTGCACAGCTTCCAGAGGATCAGTCCACATGGGTGCGGAAGTCACAACACGCAATGTAAGATAACACGTACAACACTCAGCGGATGAGTCCGCACGAGTATAACGATTGTTACAACAAGTTTTATGTGAATGGTTTGTCTGATGTTTGGGGGGATAGCCACCATGGATGAGACAATGTTAACAACATATACAACACATTTTCATTAACAGATTATGTATTACAATAAGCAAAATAAGTTCAAGTGTTCAACACAAGTTAAAGTAACATGCATTACAAGTGTTCAAGATTAGTATTACAACAATTACAATACATGTGAGAAAACATGTTGGCTTGTTAGCAGGCTTTTGAATTAGCAAAGGTTCCAAGACACATTGTTACACCATACATCACTAACCACAGGAGCGAGGCGTTGGAGCCACTACTTACTCCTCAAAGAAAATATTACAGACTCTCTTGGATATGTGGGATGAGTTGAAGTGGATAGTCCTTTACATGTACAAATGAGGGGGTATTTATAGCCAAGGGTGAAAATGACCCTTGTGGTTGTTTGACTACCCTCATGACTGTTTGACTTCCATGAATTTTAGACTTTACATGACTCTTTGTGCAACAAGTAGGTCTCTTGGACTTCCATGTTACATTACATTGATTTGAAAACATGGCCCATAATGGAGATGTGGACAACATGACTCATGACATGACTCAACATGACAGTGCTAGTACATTTGTGTTGTTTCTAGAGTGCATGTCGAGCTATAGTGTTGTTGGGTGATGGATTTCTTCATGGTGTATCACAACTTCACCTCCGCACGACAAAGTGCATGGAGTCATTGATGGGCATTGGTTTGCTTGATGTTGCTTTGGCACATTGCTCCTTTCTTGTATGTTGGAAGGATTGACACGCATATCTATTCGCAAAAGGTGCATGTTCGTCTATTCGTCCATCTGTGATCACATCTTGCATGTTTTCTTGTCCATCAATCTGCGAGCACATCTTTGCACAATCATCCGTTTGCGAGCACATCTCTTTGCATGCATCATTCATTCATTTGTTAGTGAACCTGTCCTTTTGCATGTGCTCCCTTCATTCATCCATTTCGTCATCATGTCATGTTATTTGGTTTACATGTAGTTGTAGTTACTCATGACAAGATAACATCAAATCTAAAAACCTCCTAGTCTACCATAACACATGATCATTTCGGATGCACGTGACCGGGAGAGGCAACAAGGTTGCAAGGCGGGATGATGACTCTAGGCACTGTTGATGGAAACTGTGCAAGAGCCACTGTGTGATGAAGATGGGCAATCCAAGTCGACAGTGATTGCCCACGAGGTCTAGCTCAACTGGAAAGCAAAACTGCGTAAATTTTGGGAGGGAAAATCTGGGCTGCAGTAAGGAAAGATAGACAGAATCTATGCATTTTCTGAACTAAGTGGGAAACAAGGGATTGACAACAAAATTTACACAATTTTCTAGAGGAACAGGACGGGTTGTATGGAGGATCAACAAGCAAACATTGCGCAGGTTTTTGGAGGAACTAGCCAGGAGCCTGGCAACCAAAACTACACATTTCCTAGAGGGAACTGGCAGCTGGCTTTTGGGTCTCTGGCAGTAGAAATAGTGCAATTCCCAAGGGGAACTAGCAGTTAGCTGTCGGGAGCTTAGCAGCAGAAACTGCTCAATCCTTGGAGGGAATTGGCAGTGTATTATTGGGAGTTGCTAGTGAGAGAAATGGCATTAAGGCTAGGAGGCTAGCCTACTGATCATATATGTGCAATTTTTGAGCTGAGAGGACTACTGGACAGTAGAGGGCCTGCTCAGAAAAACTCCACAATTTCCTGGATAAGTAGCCGGTCGATTGTCGGGATCACTGACTAGAAAAAATGTGCAATTTTATGAGGGAGATAGGTACAGGCACTGGGTGTCTATCCGACCTTCCTACACAATTTCCTCATTCAGCAAAATGGGCAAGGTCAATAGCCTCTATGCAATTTTTGAGGGGAGTCAGTCTTGGGGTGGTTGCTAGGTCTGACTCTTCAGGTGGCCAGCATGAAGGTCGATTGAATTGCTTGCAGGCAACACATATTGAAAAGACTTGCATGGTGCTTTTGCACTATTCTAGGTGACAGTCGACCGATTCGATGGTGTAGTGATGGTCTGGGTATCAAAGGGGAGTCTGGCAATCATAAATTCAACAAAATTACTAAGTGTGTGAACAAGTGAAAGATGCGAATGTGATCTTGTAAACACACACCAACTTGACTTGATGATGAGACTACTCAAACCAACTCGACATACATGTTCAACATGACTGACTAATTGTGTAAGAAACAAGCGCGACACTCGTGATTGATCATTGATCGACCATGATGATGCTTGTGTGGTAGTGGATATGACTCTGTCTGTGAGTGCGACAGATGATTTCATAACGAACATAGCATGTATACACGAAGCGAAAACCTTGAGCATGACCAGGACATGGTCGCAAGCAAGACATTGACATCAATATGTAGAAGCTTGGGTGGAATGAACAAGAAAGGTGGGTGTGAAGGCTTACAGAAGCCCACGGAGTGAACCTGAGTGTATGCAACCATCAAGTGAAACTCTCAAGGGAGGTTGCTAATTTGGGTGCAGGCCAAAATTTTGGAGGGTGGTTGCAGGCTCTACAACAAGTCCAATGATTGTTATTCCAATGGTTGGTGTTGATGTTACATTAGGATTCCAATGGTTAAAACCTTTAGGGATGATATATTTTAATTTTCAAGAAATTCTCTTGAATGTTTTTTGAGAAGGAAATGAATTTCAATTAAAGGATATCATATGGAGACTTGGTAAGATAATCAAATCCAATGGCATCAAAAATATTTTAAAGAAGGAAGAATGAGGTGTATTTGCACAATTTTGGTCACTAGATGTTTAAACGTCTAAGTCATCCATTTTTCCATATCTCCAAAGATTCCTTAACAATCATTCCAAGGTATTTGATACTCCAAAAGGTCTCCCACCTATTTGAGATCGTGATCATGTTATTCCATGATTCTAGGTAGATTTCCTCCAAACATTAAACCTTACAGATATCCCCACGCCCAAACAAGTGAAATTTAATGTATGGTTGAAGAAATTCAAGAGGCTGATATAATTCAACCTAGCCAAAGTTCTTTCTCTTCTCCAGTAGTATTGGTGCACAACAAGGATTGTTGATGGAGTATGTTTCCATATTATAGAGAGCTCCACAAACTCACTATTAAAAATAACTTTCCCCTATCATTGATGAATTTTTAGATGAATTATATGGAATAATTTACTTTAATAAGATGGATCTTTATTTAGGATATCATCAAATTCGAATGAAGAAGTCCATTCCAAAAAAAACATCTAGAACTAATGAACTTCATTATGAATTTTTGGTCATGTCTTTTGGCATTGCTAATGCACCTTCCCCATTTCAAGGTCTGATGAATTATATTTTCAAACCCTTAGAAAATTTTTGTTAGTATTTTTTGATGATATACTAATCTACATTAAGACTTGGGAAGTTCATGCTCAACATCTTGATAGGGTGCTCAAACTATTGGAGGAAAAACAATTATATGCAAAACCCTCCAATTATTTCTTTGAGATATAGGAGGTGGAATATTTGGGTCATGTTGTATCTCATGAGGGTGTTAAGGTAGACCCTAACAAAATTAAAGCCATAAAGGAATGGAAAATCACCACAACCTTAAGGAATCTTCAAGGATTTCTTAGGTTAATAGGGTATTATAACATGTTTATTAAGAATTATAGGAAAATAGAAGCACCTCTAACAATATTATTGAATAAAAATGCATTTTCTTGGACTCTGGAAGCAATTAAGGCCTTTGAGCATCTTAAAGAGGCAATGTGTCGAGCTCTAGTCTTTGCTACACCAGACTTCAAAAAGACATTTATTGTGTAATGTGATGCCTCAGGGAATGGAATTGGTGTTATTCTAGTGCAAGAAGAAGGACCCATTTCCTTTCAAATTCATCCAATTAGGCGACAAAATTTACACAAACCTATTTATGAGAAGGAAATGCTAGCAATATTAAATGCCTTGAAGAGCAATGATGCCCTTACCTATTGGAAATACGCTTCAAGATAAAAACAAATCATGATAGTCTTAAATACTTCGTAGAACAAATATTATGTTCTGAAGAACAACAAAAATGGGTCACAAAATTGTTGGGTTTATGACTTTGAAATCATCTACAAAAAGGGGAAGCAACATCTTGTTGTAGATGCACTCTAAAGAAAGGACAAGGATGCAAAGGACATACTCTAAGCCATTTCTATTATCCAACGCAATTGGATAATTTAAGTAAGAGATATATAGAAGAATGAGGAAGAGGTGTAGATGTTCATTCAAAAGTTGTATCAATATCTCAATGCATCTAATACATTTAGCTAGAAAAATGATTCATTTTGGTACAAAGATCGTTTATATCTATGTTATAACTCCCAACCTAAAATAAAGGTTATTTTGGAATTGCACATATATCCTATACAAGGGAACTTGAGATTTTTAAAAGCTTACCACAAGTTTAAGAAGGAATATTTTTAGGATGGCCTTACTTATGATATTCAAAAGTTTATGCCAGAATTTTTGGTTTGTCAACAAAATAATGTTAAGATAATTAAGACCTCAAGTCTGTTGAGACCATTAGCCATTCCAATTAGCATTGGGAGGAGGTCTGAATACATTTTATCATAGGTCTATCTAAGTCCAAAAGCAAGAGTGTCATCATGGTGGTAGTTGATAGACTTACCAAGTATGCACACTTTTGTGCATATCTCATTCAGTATAATTTCTATTGCATTCATGGAGACAGTTCAAAATCTACATGGAAACCCAAAGATAATTGTAACTGACAGAGATGCAATTTTCACTAGAAAATTTTAGACATAAATAGTTTCTTCTCTCAATACTAAATTAACTCATAGCTCATCTTATTATCCTTAATTTGATGGGAAAAATGAGATAGTAAAATTTTTTTTGGAAGGACATCTACGTTGCTTTATATTTGATAAATAAACAAATGAATCAAATAGTTACCTTTGGCAGAATGGTGGTATAACACTTCCTTCCATACCGCAACAAAAATTACCCCATTTAGGGTGCTTTATGAATATCATCCATGATCCATTACATCATATATAAGATATAAATCTCATGTTCAAGCAGTGGAAGATCACATCAAGCGTCAATGACAAGTTCTCCAAATCTTAATGGATGACCTGACTTTAGGTTTAATGTGGATGAATAGGTATTTTTACAGCTACAACCATACAAACAAATGCCCCTCAATCAAGCTAATACAAATAATAAATTATCACCCAAGTATTATGGCCCTTATAAGGTGTTACAAAAGATTGGTACTATGGCATACAAATTTGCGTTTCCTGCATCTTCACTAGTAAAGTTAGTTTTCCATGTTTCATGCTTAAAGAAGGTAATACAAGATCCCAATTAAAACTATATTGCTATAAATTTATGAGGAAGGAAAAATCATATTACAAACTGAAGCAATCATTGGAACAATAATCTAGCAACTATAAAATCAATCAATTTCATAGTATCTCATTAAGTGGAAGAACTTACTTTCTAAATATTTCACATGGGAAGATGAGTATTTTATACATAAGCATCCAGGACTACTCAAGCATCGAGGAAAACACTTTTTGGAAGGAAAGGTACATGGTAGGTCCCTATAATAACACTGTATCCCCTATATTGTTATTGTTGTGCCCCATAGAAGCACATTATTTTTCTTGTTGTACCTTTACATTACTATTGTTATGTAGGAACTAATTATAGTTGTACCTTTTAGACTCCTATATGTACCAAGGAGGTATTTTCATTTGAATAATTGAAGAATTTTTCATTTATGTGATGTAAAAGGAATTTCCCTCTCAAAATTGCTTGTTATTAAGGCATTAATATATATCGCCTTATTTGTTTTTTTATTTGGATCTAGGTACATAACACTAAATCCAAAAGACAAACATGAATAACATTAATCAAGCTTCTAGTGAATTTCCAAAGGGTTTGAAGAAGAGGTGGTAAAATAGGTAACATCTATTTTAGGCCACCTTTTGTAGATTTTTTAGATCTTTGGAGTAAAAGTGAACATGGATCACAAATATAGAAAATTTTAATTACTCAACATTTTACCTCATGATTGGGACGACTTTGACTTATTTCACTTTTCCTATTTTTGTTTCATTTGGGAAATAAATTTTCATTGAAATTTTTGTGAAAAAATATAAAAGGAATAAAGCTAGTAATTCTAGAATTTTACAAAATTTGACCGGTACATCTGATCGCTAAGAAATAAGTAGTTGTGTACTCATAATCAGATATACTATTTATCTCTAATACAAAAAAAATGTATTTCTTGATGGATTTTTTGTTATAGGTGGTACAAGTTAGCTTCTATGAATTATTCTACCAGTGAAATTAGTTAAAAAATGGAAAATCATTGATTTGAAAAGATATAACTTTCATATTGTAAATCAAATTGAGGCATGAATTTAGTCATTGGACAGGTGATCCAAAGGAAAGCATGGTAGAAGATTTAAGTTTTCCAATGATTAATTTTTTGTTTCAGAAGGATGCAAGAAGATAAATTGGACTCTATAATCCTTGTAATTGCTCAATGTGAAAGATCTCCAAAACAATGATTAACTTTTGGAAAAATATTCTAGATGATAGAGGTACTTTTCATATGCAAATATTGGGTAAGGAATATTTTACATTCTAATGGTGATGCCTGTGTAGTGGTATGGTGGCACATTTGGAGTTGTGACAAGATAATAATGAAAATGGGTTGAGTTTTTAAGAATAGGGTATTGTTGATGAGTAGTTAAACACTCAAGAAGAAAGTGTTATATCAAAACATTATTAATAAGAGGATTAGATGTCATAAACAAATATTGTGTGGGCCTATTGTATAATATAATTCTAAGTCTCAATGAACATAGAAGTAGGGTGGAGATGGTATATTTGGTGGAGACAATGAAGCATTTGTAGAGGGAAGCACAAAGCTATAGAGTAGGAAATAAAAGGCTAATAAGGGCTTGTGAAGAGCATAGCCAAACTAGTACTCAATTACTATATAATTTGAATGAATTGTAAAGACAGGTTAACAAGGATTCTTGCATAAAGCATGAAGCCAACATATAAAAAATGGAATTAATATACATAGGAGGATAAGGGAGACTCCTTAACTATGAATGTATAAGTGTATTCATGGTAGCAAAGCTCACTGCCAAGGAGTGAAAGGATCTCATGAGATGATGTGTGACTCATAGGATGGGTGAGTAATCTCTATGTGCAAGCATATGAACTCCAAAAGTGAATTACAAGCTCAGAACTAGAAACTTATGTTTCAAAACTATTCCTCTTATTAGAGTGCACAATGGAACTAGGGTACAATTGAAAAGAATTTAAAGGTAACAAGGAAGGATCCTTTATTATAAAATAACTAATAGATAAATATATCCATTCTTGGGACAATAAGGGAGAGATTATTGTTGGGAAGGGAGCACCAACCATATTGTGAAGTGTTGAGGAAAATTAATTACCTATCATTTAATTTTCAAACCTGGGGTTTCGTAAAACTTGCGAAGCATGTGTGCACTATATATGCTAGAAATTAACTTTCAATTTATATCAATCTAACTACGAAATGAAATATTGAAAAACCAAATTTAGCTATTCTAATTCAACAATCAAATCAAAAGAAATTATAGTACAATTATAGTACAGCACACACAATTGAAATCTTAATCTTTAAATCTTGTAGGAATTGAAAAGCACACCTCTTTCAGAAATGAAGAAAACACAAACATTCTTAACCTCTCACATAGGAAAAGATATGAAAGAAAATAAAAACAAATGCTCTTAACTTCTAGGTAGAAAGAAAATAAAAACAATCACTCTTAACCTCTCACAAAAGAAAAGGTATGAAAGAAAATAAAAACAAATGCTCTTAAATTCTAGGTAGAAAGAAAATAAAGACAATCACTCTTAACCTCTCACATAGGAAAAGATATGAAAGAAACAAATATTAATGTATGAAAACAATAAATCTTAATCTATGAAAAACAATAAATCTCACACATTGTAGGTGGCCAATCCAAAAGCATGAGAGATGGAAAGTTGAGAGGCTCCAAATTGAAGCATAACCAAATCAAAGTGAACATCACTTATGAGCATGGTGCCAAATCCAAATTCTATATTCAAAACATGAGAATTTCCCCAGCTTTACCCATGCCTTTCAAAGGATAAGGCTCTCCTATTTATAGAAAAACATAAGAAGCTACCTCATTAATGGAGGTCCATTATTCTCTCCCTAGATCCCTAAAAAACCTGATAGAGTTACAACTCAATAGTTAATGATGAGACACATATCCTCTTTGACTTTTATCCAAATCTTCTTCCATATCTTGAAGATAATTCGAATTTGAGCATTGGAGGCCACGTAAGGGTGCCTTGGAAGCTTCCAAATGACCTATACATGTCATGAAACTCAATCCACTTTTAAGTATTAACAAGTATACGTCATTTTTCTAAGTTTTAACCATTTAATTAACTTATAATACTAGAAATCATTAACTTTTGGAAAAGACAAAGGTAACCCATATAATTATGAAAATGGAGGCTAGTGAAAGAT
Organism: Pinus taeda; assembly: GCA_000404065.3. Lineage (NCBI taxonomy): Eukaryota > Viridiplantae > Streptophyta > Pinopsida > Pinales > Pinaceae > Pinus > Pinus taeda. The sequence continues at coordinate 22,397 of APFE031703955.1, read as the reverse complement.
TATATGGTCATGGAGTTGTGACATGTGAGTGAAATGGTGGTGTTAAAGGTGAAAGTGGATGATATTTTGAATACATTTTGGAGACTCTACATTCCCCCCAACTGACATTATTGCATATCCTCATGCAATCTACTGCATTTCTCAATCATGATTTTCTTTTGAGTGAGATCAGCTTATATCATATGTCCTTAAACTTTGCATTTGATAGTATTTGACAATTTTATTTCGTTTTACAAAGTATTCCTTGTCATACATTGAATTGCAACATGTTTGGTTGGTTCTTGTGTGACAACCAAATCTTAGTTGGTATTGGTTCCTGTGTTTCAATACCTTGTTTCTTTTTGTTGCAGCAAGATTCATTGAACCTGTTTAAGAATGCATAAATCAACCATATAATATGCTCGTCATTTAGGCATTTATTTGCAAATCACATAACGTTTGAACCATATTGCAATCATAATTGATTAGGACGAGTATGTTAGGATGAAATGAAGTGAAATGGAATGAAGTAATATGGATTTGATAATAAATGGATGTCACTTCCCCCCAACTAAAGGTGTTTACAATTTTTTTTTTCAAATGAGAAAGGAAATATGGTGAAGTATTTTCCAAAAAAATTAATTTTAGTATTCAAGGAATTTTATGATTAAAATCTAGAAAAAAACATACCTTTACTTACCTACGAGGTGGACAAACTGTGCATATGTAGAGAAGTTGTAGCTGTTGCTGAATCATGGAATAGAATGTAGAATTTCATCTACTTCTTGGTTGCATAAATAGTGGATGAGGTGGTGAAAGTGGATTCTTCATTGTTGCTGCTAAATTTGTTGTATCTGCTGCAAATTTTTGAATGATATAGTCTTCACCTACTACAAAACCTGATGGTACAATTCTAGTCATGCGAATGAATGTGTTGTTGTCGAGCATGAAGAGAAGTCATTGGATTACCAGCCATTGATGAATGTCGTTAACCAATGCGAGGAAAACTCTCCATTAATGTCAATGAGTTCCAAGGTACCTAATTACATATTGCAAAGTGTGAATACATGAGCTAATGTCGATCCCCTTGCAAGATCCAACGATCAAGGGACATTGATGTATTCCCATGATTGTTAGCGAGAGAACTTGTCATTGATGCATACAAGCCTCAAGGTACTAATAAGGACTCTATCCTTGAACCTAGATAATGTGCTGATGTCGATAGGCAAAGACTTTTTAGAAGGGAGGCATTATGAATCCCCCATCATCTGACGCATGTATGAAATGATTATTTTGGAAGGACTATGAATGAAAAATTTTGTAGTGGATCAAGGTTTATTTAATGGAAAGGAAATGACAAGAGGGTAAACAAGTGAACAAAAAGTAAAAGGACAAATCAACATGTAAGCGAGCTGAATGTCTCTATTAATGGGTTAATGAATGGAAATTATGGAAAATGTGAATGGAAAATGTAAGTGGAAAATATGAAGGAAACATGCGATTATTTGCAAGGAAAATGGTGATGACGATGCTTAGAGAAAATGCTTGGATAGCTTGTGAGTTTGGAGAGGAAAAATGATGGAATTTATGGATGATAGAAATGGATTCAATTGGTTTAGGTCTCTTGACATTGGTCGTAGAAAACCAATCATGCATAAATTGGCATCCTTCAATTATTTGATTGTCCTGGAACTTGAAAATAAACATGGCACTAACATTGCAATAAAATGTAAGTATGTTGAAAGAGAAGTGATCAATTTATTTTTGATACATACGAAAAATTTACATAATTAACAGGTTCATGATGTGTTTTCGTTTCAAATGGTTAGCCCAATTTCACAATTGTGATAATAAATCCAAATTCTAAAAGAAAACAATTTCTTCAATTTATTTTTGAATCATATCATTTCATAAATATAAAGAAATATTATTCATGAATGCTTAATGATTCCTGCAAAATAATCCTCAATAAAAAATTCATCAATTGATCCTGCGGATAAAGTGCCTACATAGTTCTTCTTCTTTCTTGCATCATGCTTGAAAACATAATCATTAGACAAATCCAATAAATTTTGATCATGATTTTCTTATTAGAATGAATTGTTGAAAAATATATCATTGAGTTAAATACATAGCCACAAAATTCTTTTCTAGCTGCAGAATTGTGCAGTTTCTGTAGCTAAAATCTTGAACAGATAGTTAATTACACACAACTATGCATATTTTTTTTTTGTTATGAACAAATAGCTAGTCCAATATTCAAATTGACCAATGCTTTGATAGGTGTGTAAGTGAAGCATCTCAAAAGTTCCTTCTTTTTTTTTTTAATTTGCTCCAGTTACGCAATGAATTTCGCATAATTTTTTTTTGACAATTTTCCATGGTAATTTTCTTAAAAAAAGGATAATAAAACACACAATCTAAAAATTAATGAAATATTTACAAAACTGGAGCAGGACCATGAAGAGAGGAAGAGAGGAAGCCGAAGGAATTCAAGAACGGGAAGTTGAGGAAGAGAGCGGAAGATAGATTAGAGGGCGAGGTCGACGAGGCAGGGGAGGCCAGAGGAGACGGGGAGTAGCAGAGGGAAGAAGCAGGCGAGGACGATGCTGCAGAGAAGGCACGGTGGAATACGGGGAGACCAGCGCAAAAGGGGAAAGTAGGAAGGGAAGGAAAACTATTGGGAAGAAAGTACATGCAGCTGAGAGAGCCTACTGTGAGAAGACAAACCCGAAAATCAGAAGGATAATTGAGCATTGGGAGGAGGAAGCAATACAGGCCCAGTCTGAGGAGGAAATGGAGGATTGGGTGTATCTTCTGTCGGATCCAGGACATACCCATGGTCGAATGACATTATATAAACAATCTTTGCACGTATATTGGGTTATGAAGAGACTTATGGCCAAGGCTATGGAGCAGATAGCCTTGGAAATGGCAGAATTATCACAGGGGATCCCAAATCTGAAAAAGGAGCTGAAGAACATTCAAATCAACCTACTCATGCAGGATAAGAGGCTGGAAGAAATTCAGCAACAACTAGAGGCGAGTGGCTTGGTACTCAAGAAGGAGAAGGAGAAACAAGAAGATGCAGGGAACCAATGAAGAAAAGGCATGTTTTTTGAGTTTTTAAAAAGTGTAGTTCTTAGTTTTCATTAGCTATGTGTAGGATCTCTGTTAATTTTTATTTGCAGTCATATGACAATAGTAGTAGATATAAGGCTGATGTATACAAAGCCTGGAAAGGTAGACTGAAAACTTTCTATTTTTGGTTAGCTGTCAAAAACTACAAGTGGTCAAGAAACCCGGTTTCCCCTCGGGGCGGGTTGAGACCACCTTAATATTGTAGTGGTTTCAACTTTGTTAATAGAAAATGGTAATTCCTCAGCTTACAAAAAAAAAGAAATATTTACAAAACTAAAAAGTAAAATATATGTACACAAAAGAAAGACATAACAAGAAAACATATATACAATCTAAAATATACATACAAACAAACATAAAAAAACCTATACATGTACAAATGTTATAAAAACACTTCATTAAAAAAAAATGATAAAAAACAATATTATACAAAACATACAAATATTATACATATAAAACATTAAAGCAATATTCCACTAACTTCAAAATATGCATATACGAAAAAATTAATATGAAATTTTACATGGTTAAAAATGAAAATTCAAAGCATTGCAGGTGAATATGTGGACTGATATGAACTCATACATGGTTTTGACTCGGTAACAACACTGATATGTAGTTTAGTAGTAGCATATTCCGGAGCCAAGCGCTGGCACTGTGCATAAAATTCGTAACCATTTTCTTTGTTGAAGCTGCTCTCCTTTCAAAACCATGACATCTTTCTAATGGTCTCAATCAAACTTGTTTTGTTTCCACGATTTGTAGGATCAAGGCAGTAAGTAAAAACCATTTCTCCACGTAACTTGGAAAATAAGGCTCTAAAGAACCTGGAATATCTCTGAATCAGTTACGAATTTTAGAAAATCGCTTTTGAGTAATGTACTTAACCCCGTTCTAAGAAAAACCCATGTTTTATTTTTCTGAGATTAGCTTTCATTTGACCTGAAAACATGTTTCAAAAATGATGTTTTTAAGTTTGTTACGCATTTCCTCTACAAGTATTTCACTTGGGATTTTTGGGTTCGTGGTCTCATTCAATGCTAATGTTGTTCCTATCCTGTCTAGATGGGGAGATAAATTTTCTGTACTCTAGGCTTTGTGATTTCATGTTTGCATTGTTGAGGTCTAGTAAGGAGTTGCCCAGCTATGAACAAATTGAAGAATGTCTTGTAGGAAATTTATGTCAGTGCACAGGTTACAGGCCGATTCTTTGATGCTTTCCGTATTTTTTTCAAAACCAATAATACCTTGTACAGTTACAATGCTTCTACAAATACATCTGGAGATGTAAAGGTCATTTTCCCTTCAACAGGAAAACCTTATGACTGCGGGGAAAGGGTTAGCAATGAAAGCAAGGATCGTCCCGTCTATAAGCCACTTTCATTTAATGAAGTTGATGGGATTTTTTATGGTAACTGCAAGTTCATTTTCCCACCTGAGTTTTTATCGAGAAAGCCTCACCCTTTATATTTCATAGGTCCAAGAGATATGGCCTGGTTTCGTCCATTGAAGCTCCAGGATATTTTAGATTTAAAATCAAGGTCTCCTGATGCAAAGTTCGTGATTGGAAATATGGAAGTTGGTATAGAAACAAGGTTTAAAAGCATCCATTATCAAGTTATGATTACAGTTACTCATACTTGAGTTAAATATTTTGAGAGTCAAAGAGGAAAGCTTGGACATAGGTGCATCGGTTATTTGACTGAACATGTAGATACTTTTAAAATAGTGTATTGCGCAATGTGATGCACATGAGACATTAGCATGCTCAAGCTTTGTGGAACAATTGAGATGGTTTGCTGGAAGTGAAATATGTAGCCTATTTAAGCAATATTTTTTTATTACGTTTTATTAAATGACGATTTTTGGATTTTGATTTTTAAGCTAGTGCAATTGTTTTTTTTTTATTTTTTTTTGCTGGTTGCATGAGAGCCAATTATCAATTTGTCAATTCTCTTGGAAAATGAAGATAGTAAAGAGAAAACAGATTTTTTTTTTATTATTATTAAGTTCAAACTTACATTTTCCTTATTAGAAACATAAAAAAAGCTAACATGTTTTTTTTTATATTATTTAAAATCAAAACATGATTTTATTTATTTATTATTTTATTTTTATTGAAAATATTTATAATGTTAATGAAAAAAGAATGCAAGAAAATAAATAAAATTCTAAAAGATTTTAAAGTCTAAAAAAAATAAAAAAAATGCAATCAAGAACTTAAAAAAAATGTAATCAAGCTTGATTTTATTTTCTAATTTATCTACTTGAAAGAAATTCTTATTTTTTTCATTTTTAAGTATCTGAATGTTTCTAATGGAGCCATTTACAGATTAGAATTTCTAGAACGCTCATATCCAAATTTGCAAAATGTACCTAATTGTGCATGAGGACATGAAAATTAGTTTTAACCTTTAGATTTGCCATAAAGATCTCTTGAAGAACGGATGAATGTCATGGTGCAATCGTGTTTCGATACCATTCCTCAATGTAGTCCTTGTGCTCCAAATAATGTATGATCTACATTCTAGGTCCTTTGTCCATAAATGGTTAATATTGAATTTTTTATATTTCTTTTATAAAAATGATATGCAGCAAAATTATTCATGCATCTACATGTTTTAATCATGCATCTAGAAAAAAAATTGAAAAATGAACTCTAGACTTAAAGCTAGTTCCTATGCACACTTCCCCGACAACGACGCTAAAATGTTGAGGCAAATTAATTACCTATCATTTAATTGTCAACCCAGGGGTTTCGTAAAACTAGCGAAGGATGCGTGCATTGTATATGTTAGAAATTAACTTTCAATTTAGATCAATCTAACCACAAAATGAAATAATGACAAACCAAATTCACCTATTCTAATTCAATAATCAACTCAAAATAAATTATAGTACAATTATAGTACAATGCGCGGAATTGAAATCTTAGTCTTTAAATCTTGCAGGAATTGAAAAGCACACCACTCTTTCAAAAATGAAAGAAAAAACAATCATTCTTAACCTCTCACATAGGAAAAAATATGTAAGAAAATAAAAACAAATGCTCTTAATTTCTAGGTAGAAAGCAAATAAAAACAAATGCTCTTAACTTCTAGGTAGAGAGAAAATAAAGATAATCACTCTTAACCTCTCACATAGGAAAAGATATGAAAGAAACAAATCTTAATGTATGAAAACAATAAATCTTAATCTATGAAAAACAATAAATCTCACACATTGGAGGTGGCCAATCCAAAAGCATGAGAGATGGAAAGTTGAGAGGCTCGAAATGCAAGCATAACCAAATCAAAGTGAACATCACTTATGAGCATGGCGCCAAATCCAAATTCTATATTCAAAACATGAGTATTTCCCCAACATTACACATGTCTTTCAAAGGAGAAGGCTCTCCTATTTATACAAAAACATAAGAAGCTACCTCATTAATGGAGGTCCATTATTCTCTCCCTAGATCCTTAGAAAATCTCATAGAGTTACAACTCAAATAGGTAATGATGAGACACATATCCTCTTTGACCTTTATCCAAATCTTCTTCCATATCTTGAAGATAGTTCGAGTTTGAGCATTGCAGGCCACATAAGGGTGCCTTGGAAGCTTCCAAATGACCTACACATGTCATAAAACTCAAGCCACTTTTAAGTATTAGCAAGTATATGTCATTTTTCTAAGTTTTAACCATTTAATTCACTTATAATAATAGAAATCAGTAAATTTTGGAAAACACAAAGGTAACCCATATAATTATGAAAATGGAGGCTAATGGAAGGTTATATGGTCATGGAGTTGTGACATATGAGTGAAATGGTGGTGTTAAAGGTGAAAGTGGATGATATTTTGAATACAGTTTGGAGACTCTACATGAAGGAAGGTAACATGAGTGAGATAAGTTTTACAATAGAATATTATGATGGAATATAAATGGGACATGATTTCCTGAGTAAGGTAACTTCTGTTGGGGTTATAGTACTATTAATGGCCAAAATTTACCATATCAACATTTAAGAAATCGCCTGGTTAGGATCAGAATTAGACCACTTTATGTCTGGGATAGTGATTTCGAGCAGTTAGAAGGGTTTGGTTACTAATGTGTAGTTTCGCTCCAACGAATGGAGACTTATTATGGGTGTATGATTAAATGTTTGAAAAAAGAAGATAATAAGAAGAGTAGGTTGAATTAATCTAATAATAAATCCAACTTATATACTTATTTCTCTCTCTCTCTCTCTCTCTCTCCTTCTTCTAATATATCATATTCTATTATATATATATATTATATATATATATATAATATATATATATATATATTAATATATATATATATATATATATCATAGGTATACATATGTGAAAAGGAAAAGACAATAACAAACAAGAGATATCAATCACTCATTTATTGCCATGATAAGTCAATTGCAAATGGAAATATGATTCATTAAAAAAAGTTAAATGAATTCAATTCATTTGTAACCTTCACATGTTTTTAGAATCTTGATGTCTTACTATGAATAAATTCAATATACCAATAGTCACCAATTTAATCTCTCAATACTAAAGCATAATACTAACCAAATGATTTTAATAACAAAATAGGAGAGCATTAAAGGCTCAGCAATTTGGAACATGGAAGTCCAAAACAGAGATTTCATACAACAACATGTCTTCTGGGAGATCAAAAATGGGAAAATGTCCTTGTTCTGGTATGACTCATGGTAGAAACGAGATAAACTTCTTGGGAGATAGGATTTAAGTGACCTATTTTTGTACACAAATGGAAATAACTTCCATAGGGTAGATCAGTATTGGAAAGAAGAATCGTCTAGTGAAGGATGGAGGAAATGGAAGGAACACACGGATTGGCCCCAGGCCCTTGAGTTGGAACAAAGTAAATAGTTGGATAGGGAACTAGAATCCAGGAAGCTTTCTATCCTAAATGGAACAAACATCCTAAGATGGAAATATACTATAAAAGGCACTTTTATTATTAAGGAGGCATATGATCTTAGGACTGGTCGTAAATAGGGGCATCACAATATCATTTGGAAAATTATTTAGAAAGGAGGTTGGTGGCTGACTTCTTATGGCTAGTTTTCAGGGGTCGAATTCTTACCTGGAACCAAATTCAATGAAGGGGTATCTATAGACCTTCATATTGCATCCACTGTAAACAACAAAATGAAGATCTGCAACACATGTTAAACTCATGCCCCTTTGTTGAGAAAAAATTGTGACAGGTGGAGGATATCTTTGGAAGAATGGATTGGGACAGCCAAAGAATTTGAAAAACCATCCTCTTATGGTGAAAAAGAATCTTCTCCAGCCGAGTCCTTAAAAGATATTGGAGGCTTGCCTTGGGGTTAACTCTATGGGCCATATGGAAAGAACAGAGCTGAAAAATATTTAATAATCATCCTCTTCCCCAAGAAGTTGTTTGGGAAAGGATCATCCAGAACATTTGAGAAACAATCTTGGCGAAGAAATGGCATCATGACGACTGGAAAGTGTCTCCCCACAAGGATAGAATTATTCATCTTTTGAACCTATCACCGACGATGATTTCCCCAACCTCCTGGAAGCTCATCACGAGGGGAGTGGACTCACTCAATTACTTCACTGACCTCCTAGATGGATTCATCAAGTTGAGTTTTGATGAACCATCGAAGGGAAACTCTGGTCCCGAAGGACTGGGAGGCTTCTTTCGAGACTATGGGACATAAACCTACCTAATATATGTCAATCACCATGGATATGGAAGTAATAATGAAGCTGAATTTGATGTTGTTTGACAAGGCCTTCACAAAGCTATCAAATTGGGATACAGGAATATTGTAGTGGAAGGATACTCTAGGTTAGTAATCAACATGGTTAAATAACTGAGACATGGAGCTAAATGGGACAAACAAACTCAACCATAGTTGTAGAATTAAAATATTAGTCCAAGAGATAGGATACCTTCTACATAATTATGACTATATTATCACCAACCATTTAAGGAGAGAGGGAAATAGAGCTATGAACTTCCTTGCAAATTAGGGGTGTTCTCACCAAAATAACCCTCTCGAGAAAACTTGGTCGCTTCAACCCACAGATGGGAGGTTTAGGCCCTTGGAAGTGATCCTGGAGCAAGATAGGAGACACAAATCTCAATGCCTCCAGACACCTGACCAGGCCCCTGATCGAGGTGTGAACCAGAGGGAAACCCCTTCAAGTCTGAATTAATGCAAAGTATGTCAGGGTACACACCCAGCACCCGCCATGCACTCAAGGCGATGGGTGTGGTGGCTCCCTCCATGCATAAGGATAATACTACTGTGGAAAGTGGCATTGTTAGTATGTTAGGGTTTGAGTTTGGTGGCAATTGTTCTGTGAGGCTTGTAGGTTGTTTCGTCGCCCAAGAGATTGTAGTGTGGACGAGGGACTCTATAGACAGAGAAGCGCAATGGCTCCAGAGGAGGTAGTGGACTCTTTAGCTACAAGTGAGGGTAACCTGGTATGTAAAGTGTTTCTTCTCCCCCTCCTCCATGCATTCAAGTGTCTGGTATTGGGATTGGGTTTTGCATGGGGTTGAATTTTCTGTGGATGAGAGTAAGTTTGAATGGTGGAAGCCTCTGGTGCCAGTATTCTGGCATAAATATGTAATCCTAAAGGGCATGACCTCTATTTCAGTTTTCTATGAAATTCTCCTCTCCTAAATGGGGTTATTTGGGATATGGGATAGTAGTGTCAGCATTGGGGAATGTTGTTGTTTGGCTTGGTTCAAAGACCCTAGGGCCTGGGGTTGGGTTGCCTTCAACTCTATATATAGGGTCTACTTTACTATTTTTTATGAGGTTGAAAGGAAGCTTGCATCCCTACATAATTGGTAGTACCGACATGGTAATGACTTAGCTGGCTGGCTTTCTTGGATTCACACCCATGGCCTATGTAAAAGCTTCCACGTGGTCGCAATTGTGATGATGCATCGCCCTAGGTTTGAGAATTATTATAATGTTTTTGGAGCTGGCTATGATGTGCTCTTAATTTATGTTTCTTGTTGCTATGCAAATGAGCCTTGGGGTAAATAAATTGAATTCTTGGGTGGGTTGGAGGACTTCGATGTTATGCAGTGACTAGACTATGAGTGGTGGAGAGCCACACCTTATTGTAGAGGCAATTATGGTTTCTTTCTCCCATGGCATGTGCATGGGGAGGTAGGCTCACTTGAGAATGAAGGGCTTCTAGGCTCAAACCCCCACATGCACAGGGATCTAGCAACACCCATTTTCTCACCAAGTACCGGGACTGAGTTGTGATGGCAAGGGTAGCGAAGGCAAGGGACTGTGATAGAAGGCATCAAGAAGCTGAGTAGGAGAAACCACCTAGTTACTCTAGTGGAAGAAGAGGCCATAAGCCGGTTGCCAGCCTCATTAATGAAGCAGCCAATGTATACCCCGAAGGTACTAGTGAAGAAATTAGGAGACTTATCGAGGAATGAGAAGCTGACATGAACCTCCAGGCGAGCGTGAGAGATATAGAGATGGAGGACTAGAAATCAATGGTGTCAGACCTTGCACATACTCGTGGGCAGGTGACCAAGTTAAAACAGACCTTGTACCTATATTCGATCATGAAAATCCTCTTGGGAAAGGCCCCTGAGAAAATTTCAATGAGCAATGTCTTCTCTCATAGACAGTGCTACCTAGTTCTAATGCTAAGGACCCAGCTCCAGTCAAATCCACTTTTGTTGAGAAATATGAATATGATGACAGTTGGTTTTTACTTTTTGACTAGTACATATGTGGATATCTTTTAATTTTTAGTTTGAAGTTGTATATGTTTATAGGAAAATAGAGTATGTACAAGGACATGATATACAAACTTATATAGCTTGGGTAGAAAGACTTGCCAATTTTTGCTACTAGATGGCTTATCATGCAGTTAGTGGTCAACAAAATGTTGGGTTGTCTTATATTCTTTCCAAGACTAGCCCACATAGTTAATTGGGGGCTAGAAGGGGGCGAATCCCCCCCTTCGTTGCGCGGATTGTGTAGCAAGGGGAGTCACAGGGGGTTTGAGAGGTGCAGGTAACCCCACTCTATCGGGTCTAGGGTGGAGCCATGGAAAATTTTAGTTTTGGACCCTATGTTAGGTTGCACAGATCTACCTATGGTTTTGTGCATGTTTTTCGCACACGGTTTTGGACGCGATGGTTTTCTGTCCATGGTTTTGGATGCGATGGTTTTCGGTCCATGGTATTGGATGCTAAGGCATGTATAAATATGTATTGTAACATTGAAAGGATCATAATGAAAAATCAAGCTGGTAGTCTCGGTTTTGGGATCCAGGGGAAAATCTCTGTGTATATGTGTTTTATGTGTTATGCTCGTGCATTTTTTATTTTATGTGTTTTAGAATTCGTATGCAGGTAATTTCTGCACGGGGTTAAAACCTACATTTGGTATCAAAGGTTGTTTTGGCTTCAAGGGAATGCCTTTGTTGCTAAGGGGTTTTGCTCGGGCCTATGGTAGACCCTGTTCAGTGGGAGATCTGCGAGATTGATTCTGGTGGTGAAAGAAGATGGCGAGCAGTGGAAAGATAGAGATCGAGAAATTTAATGGTCAGATTTTTGAGTTGTGGAAACTCAAGATGGAGGATCTTTTGGTGGATAAATATCAGTGGATAGTAGTAGATTTGGGTACTAAACCAATAGGAGTGTGTGATGAAGAATGGAAGAAGCTGGATTGGAAGGTAAAGAGCACGATACGATTGTGTGTCTTAGATTCAGTATTGTTGTTCAATGTATCAGGGGAAGTTATTGCAAAGGCTTTGTGGTACAAGTTAGGGACTTTGTACCAATCTAAGTCTCCAGTGAATAAACTGTTCCTGCGAAAAAAGCTGTATAACCTAAGGATGAAAGACGAAGACTTGGTGACAGAGCATCTGAATGCATTTAATATTAAGGTAAGTCAGTTAGCATCTGTTGATATTAAAATTTCAGATGAAGATAAGTGCATCATTTTGTTGTGTCCTCTACTAGATTCGTGGGATAATCTGGTTATTGTAATAGGTAGCAATGCAACTTCCTTGCATTTTGATGAAATAGTCTCATCCTTGCTAACGAAGGAGATGAGACAGAAAAATATGGAGAGCCAGAATGGTGATGTCTTGCCCATATGAGGACGGTCCTAGAACAGAGACAAAAATAAGTCATCGAGTGGGAGACCTAAATCTAGAGGGAGATCTAAATCTCAAGGAAAACCTGTAAAGGTGGTGTGTTGGAAAGGCGGAAAGGAAGGGCACTACAAAAGGGACTATAAATCTAAAGCTCCTGATAAAGGAAAGGGATCTGATGATGCTCCTTCTGCTGAGGCAAAAAACACCTCAGATGAAGGTGGGGATGTGTACTTGGCTTCTTCAAGTACACATGTAGATCATGAGGCATGGTTGATTGACTCAGGTGCATCCTTTCACTTCACTCCCCACATAGAGTGGTTCTGCGAGTATGAGAAATACGATGGTGGTGATGTCTTCTTAGGGGATGATAAGAAGGCTCGTATCATTGGTCACAAAAAAGTAAAGTTGAAGTTACAAGGTGGAAGGGTTAAAACACTTCTGGGTGTTCTTCATATTCCTGCATTGGCTAGAAATATGATTTCTGTAAGCAAGTTGGATGATGCAAGTGTAAAAACAATGTTCCAGAAGGATACCTACAAGATGGTTCGGGGAGCACTGGTATTGATGCGGGGAATTTGGATTGGAACTCTATACAAGCTGCAAGGTAGCACGATTGTTGATGGGTACAACAGTTCTGTGGTTCCTGAAAGTCGAGCAAAAAATCTAGCGGTCTCCGAAGAGAAGATCATGTTGTGGCATCAAAGGCTTGGAAATATTGGAGAGAAGGGCCTTCGAATACTTCATGGTAAAGGTATGGTAGAAGGTATGAGTAACAGCTCTCTGGATTTTGATTTCTGTGAAAATTATGTATATGGGAAGCA
>APFE031703953.1:128489-186302 GCA_000404065.3 Pinus taeda | reverse complement strand
GAGAGTGGTTCCAGCCTCATTGGACTTCATAGGGAGAAAATAGAATTTCATATCCTATTCAAAATTCAGCAGACTTTACAGTTTTCAGGAATTCAGGATCAATGGGATTGTGGCATTTCATTAGATTATATCAAGTATGAAGGTATGCGATTAGCATTTAATCAAGAGCACCAAGCCCTATATGTACCATAGTGTTGGTGGTGTTAATTGTTGAACTCCTTTGTCACGCGGCACGCCCTTAGCAAAAAATTACCTTTCAATCAAGTCAAAATCATCAATCAAGCATATTAAGCTTTTTCTACCATATTTTAAGTCTTGAATTAGGTAGTTTGATCAAAATTGGGCAATGTTGACTAATATCCCTAGACAATTGAGGTAGAGGCAGAGGCTAGACAAGAGGAGAAGAATCTAGATTCTAGATGGTTGATGCATCTAAATGGTTGATGCTCGAATAATTAATCATTAATGTACAATGGATGTTATATCTATCTTGATTTATGCAAAAATATGCATGTTTTCTTGTCTTCTACAACTAATTTGGTATTTGGGATGTTTGTTTTGAGTATAAATGCAAAAAAATAATATATATATATATATAGCAGACGCTTCGCTTCCTAGATTTTTGGAAAATGATGCTTCCGCGTCCCCGCTTCCAAAAACGTCCCCGTTTTGTCCTCGCTTTGTGCGACATTGCTCCCTCCTATTACCACTTACCGCTTATTCTCAACCCAATAAACCATTTCCACTTATAAACCCACCTTTCTCTTTGACTAACGGCCGAGCTATTTAGTGCCCGATGACCGTAGATCTTCTACCATCGACGGCTGTGACGGCTCCTCCGATTTCCTCATCCACTAATACTTAAATTAATCTTTGTCATTCATTTCTTTGACTTTACGCTGCGCAACTTAATCCTGGCCGCTCATTACAAACAATCTCGTCCGTTGATCTCCAAGATCCAACGGTTCTTGTGCATTCAATCTTCATCTGTCTCCTCACTTTGACTTTGATTCATTTCTTCAGTGTTTTTCCTGTGGCTTCGAGTTTTCTTCAGGGTTTCGGCCTTTCACTTTTCTGCTGCTCAACTTTCTCTGAGCCTACCTTTTGCAAATTCATACATCGCTGATTCTCTCTGAGCTTGACTCTGATTCTTCAACCGGATTCAAAGACCCATTAGTATTCCTTTCTCTTCTTCTCATCTCTGTGTTTCGCCGAATTTTGCCTGCACACAACAACTAATGACCTCTTCCTCTTACACTTTAGCTTCATGATGGCTTCCAGTAACCTGTTTCCGATGAGCTCTTCCGATATGCTTCTCTTGATAGCTCCTGTGATTTCTGATATTCTCTGCTCTAAAATTCTGCAATACTCCTCTGATGTGTTCCTCTTCTGATGGCTTCCTTGATGGCTTTTCTCCTTGGCTTCTTGCTCCTATTTCTTCATGGATCTGCTCTGCTTGGCTTCACATCATTATTACTCATCTAGAATATTTCCATATTGACATCAATGACAATCTAGGTCAACAATCTCCCCCTTTGTCATTGATGGCAATATTCTTCTTCTCTCCCCGTTTGACATTAGTGGCAAAGGAGTGCACAAGGACTCCCCCTGTTGAACTGCTCCCCCTATCCTGCAATATCTTTATGAATTAACTTATGTGATGCTAAAGAGATAAACCCCATCTTTTGACGAAGGTGTTCAAATGCTTCTCGAGGAAGAGGTTTTGTGAAAATATCAGCGATCTACTCCTTAGTATTGATATATTCCAAGACAATGTTTTGTTTAGCTACTTGTTCACGAAGGAAATGGTACTTGATTGGTATATGTTTGGTCTTTGAGTGCATCACTGGATTTTTGCTGAGGCTAATTGCACTTGGGTTATCACAATAGATGGTAATTCGTTTATTTGTACCTGTGTTGACATCTTTTAGAGCTTCCTTCATCCATAGTATTTGAGTACAACAATCTGCGGCAGCTATATACTCGGCTTCAGCTGTAGATAGTGATATGGATGTATATTTTTTGTTGAGCCAAGATACTAAACAGTCTCCTAGGAAGAATGAATTTCCACAAGTACTTTTCCGATCATCGACACTTACGGCCCAATCAGCATCGGTGTATGCATTCAAAGTATGAGTTGAGCTCTTAGGGTACCAGAGACTGAAATCAAGAGTTCCTTTCAGGTATCTGAGAATTCTTTTTACAACCAACAAATGGGATTGTTTAGGAACTGATTGAAATCTTCCCACCAATCCTATTGCTTGCATAATGTTGGGTCTCATAGCAGTTAAGTACAAAAGGGCTCCAATTATTGACTTGTAATGAGTTGCATCTACTGGAGGGGAGTCATCATTTTTGCTCAATTTGCAACTTGTGGTCATAGGTGTGCTCATGGGTGCATAGTCTTCCTTTCCGTATCTTTTAAGCATGTCTTTAAGATATTTGGCTTGAGATATAAACATGCCTGTCGTGGTTTGAGATACTTGTAGTCCAAGTGAGATAACTCTCCTATCATTGACATCTCAAACTCTTTTGACATATTTTGAGAAGACTCATGGCTCATCTCATCATTATTACTAGAAAAAATCATATCATCAATATAAACAAGTGTGACTAGTAACTTATCCTCATCCATCTTTATGTAGAGATTACTTCCTGCCACCCCCTTCTTGAAGCCTTGTTGTTGTAGATAGTGATCCAATCTTGCGTACCAAGCTCTAGGAGCTAGTTTCACCCCATATAATGCCTTTTTCAACTTACAAACAAAGTCTTTTCCTTTTGTTAGATTAAACCCTTCTCGTTGCTCCATGTAGACTTCTTCCTTGAGTTCCCCATTTAGAAACGTTGATTTTACGTCCATTTGATAGATTTTGAATCCTTTTGAGCAAGCAAATGCCAAGAACATCTTGATAGCTTCCACATGAGCTACTGATGCAAATGTTTCTTCAAAGTCAATTCCTTCAATTTGTGAATAGCCTTTACAAACAAGCCTTGCCTTGTTTCAGATGATTTGTCCATCTCCATTCATTTTGTTTTTAAACACCCACTTGGTTCCTATTATGTTTTTGTCCTTTGGACGAGGTACCAGCTCCCATGTCTCATTCTTCTCGATTTGAGACATTTCTTCTTCCATAACTTTTACCCAATGAGGATCCTTGCTTGAGTAAATGTTTTTGGTTTTATCATGGATAGAAGGGCAATATCATTTTTCTTTGGTGCATTTGTCATTCTTCTTCGGGTTTGCATCTCCTCATCTATATTGCCAATAATCTGCGCTTCCGGGTGATATTTTTGGAGATGTTTCATCTTTGAAGGAGTTTAAGATGGTTCCTTTTCCTTGGGTA
Organism: Pinus taeda; assembly: GCA_000404065.3. Lineage (NCBI taxonomy): Eukaryota > Viridiplantae > Streptophyta > Pinopsida > Pinales > Pinaceae > Pinus > Pinus taeda. The sequence goes on along the minus strand of APFE031703953.1, from coordinate 182,958 downwards.
TTTCTGTTGGAAATATTGAGAGGGGGGTGAATTAGTATTTCTTTTTCAACTATTATTTTACCAGTTAAAACATTTATATTCAGAACACAAGATGAACAACAAGTATCAATGCTTTTATTAATATAATCTTTGCAATAAAATAGATACAATATATAAATGGTTGCAATCAGTTGCCAAGCACCAGCTTGGACTTTTGTGAGGCTCCAACCTCCAGAGCTCCAATTCTATTTTGCTAAGGCAACAATCTTGGACTTAGGAGCACCAACTCCAAAGGACTTCAATCCTTCCAGTTCCTGAGACACCAGTCCCAAGGACACCAATCTTTCCTACTTCTGAGGCACCAATCCCAAGGACTCCAATCCTTCTTACTTTTGAGGCATCAACCCCAAGGGTTCCGACCCAATCTTGTCAAGGCATGTTTGATAGTAATGTTCTGCTCTCAAAACTCTTCTTTACTGAGTTCTGTATGTTTACAGCTTCACTGTAGTCTCCATGCTATAGCATCAATGATAATCAATCTTCTTATGAAAGAGTCTTTGCAACTCTTCATACTGTCCACACAGTCTCCAATAGATGACCTCTAATAATGTCACCACACAACTTTAGTGAGTCTACTATTAGCTGCACTAAGCTCTGCATAAGAACCAACTTTCTGTTCAAGCATTTGTTCTTACTGTCATAGTAAATGCTTTAGCAAAACTGCTTCTCTGTTGGCTACTTCTCCCTTCAAACAATGTTAGATAAAACTTTACTCATTACATCACAAAATTATTCTTTAGACAACATTGTATACATGATTAATTCTTTCACAGGGTAACACGATTAGCTGAGAAGCTCACCCTTCGAATGCCTGTTGTCTTGTTGGTCCTTCAGCCCTTTTTTGTTCTATTGGATCCTACTGCTGCTTCTGTTTCCTCTAGTTTTCTCAACAATGTTCAACTTTGCTTGTTCTTTGTTTTTGTATCTCCCTGATGCCTCTGACCGTCGGTTTCCTCTTTCTGCTAGCTCTTTGACTTCCTCCTCGATCTCTGTAGTTTCCTCTGCCTCGCCTGATCCTTCGGCTTTCCTCCTTGGTCGTTGTGGCTTCCTCTGTCTCTTTGTGCTCACCAACATTCCTGTGACACGTTGATTCAACGACGAGGACCAAATACATAGAGAAAAACTGTTGCATATTAAAACTGTAACAGAGCGCCTCTTTTTCATGATAATAAGCATACACAGGACTTTATTGTTTAACGGAGAGACTGTACCAATCAAGACGGCCCCTGCCTGCCACGTCACCATCGCAATCACAATCGTCATCGTTTAGGCCTCCTGAACTATCGAGAGCGTTTCTTAATGCATTTTTGCCTTCAAACTCCGTGCAATGCAAATATTCAAATACACAGGAATATATGAGAAAAACCGGCGGAAACGCTAAAGGGCAGACTTCAAAAAGCATTACACCCGCATCTATTCTTGTATCGGGTCCACTACATATATCGCAATCGGCAGTTGCAGCTTCTCGATGGCTGATTCACTTGCAAATGCGATATGATATTAAAACAAATGCAATGTTGCATTGGGTACGCAACATACATCGAAATCGATGCTTGGGGGAGTGACAACCCTTTGTGTATTGTGATATGCGAGTACCAATAAGGTGGATGCAATATGATATTAAATCATATTTCAGTGTTTCAGCGGGTCCGCAACATATCATAGTTGCATGATATACATATATATATAATAATTCGCATGGTTTAACGTGGCGAGGCTTAAGGCCCGCATATATGAAATACACTTAACCATGCTTCGACACCCTTGGCGAACTTCAGCTGTTTATACACTCGAACAGATATGTCTCGTCGGGTCCGCACATATATATCGCAATTAGGGGTTTTAGGTAGTGGCACATAACTGAACCGCCGATTATCATATTGCCGATATATAGATCTTTCTCTGCTTCGATAGTGTATTCCAATATAACTATGTTTTTGCCGCCAGTAGTGTATATAGCCTATATATATGCTTTCGCCACCGATAGTGTATATAGCCTATATATATATATGTGTGTGTGTGTGTGTGTGTGTGTATGTTTGCGCCTCTGATAGTGTATTTGGCCTATATATATGTGTTTGCACCTCCGATAGTGTATTTGCATGCATATACACTTTATTGCTCTCGATAGCTCCCGATAGTTCATTCTTTGGCATCCTTTGCCATACTTTGCTCCGATAGTGTATTTGCATGCATATACACTATATCGCTCTCAATAGCTCCCGATAGTGTATTCTTTGGCATTCATTGCTCCAATAGCTTTGTTTGCTTCCTCCGATGGCTCTGTTTTGCTCCTCTTTGGCATATATATATATATATGAATATATACATGGCTCCTCCTGTAGCTTCAATAGCTCTGTTTTTGCCTCCTTTGGCATGTTAACTCCTCTTTTGATGACTTCTTCCTCTCGATTCTTCTTGGGCATGTATTACATGCAATGCTTCTCCAATGTGGCTCCTCTTGCTCCAGTGTCTTCCTTTGGCTTTGCAATGTCTTTCAATGACCTCCTCTTGATGCCTTCATACCTTGATGGCTTCTGCCTTTTCCAATATGCGTCTCTTGCTCTGATATTTTGCAATACTCTTAAGCATAAGCGATAGCTTTGATATGCCTCCTTTGTTAACTCCTCCGTTAACAGACTCTTACTTAAGGCTTGGCTATCCTGATGGCCTTGCTCCTGTCTCTTCATGGATCTGTTCTGCTTCCCCTTCATGGATCATCTAGTATCTAGAATATTGCCATATTGATATCAATGACAACCTGGTCAAAAATTTCTTGATCTTTTTGTTCTTCTTCAGGTTCTTCTTCTTCAATGAGAGGATCAACTTCATGTTCTTCAATTTCTTTCTCTGGAAGGTCTTCATCAATCTTCACATCAATGCTTTCCACTATTTTCCGTAGTCGTTTATTGTAGCACTTGTAGGCTTTGCTCCGTGTAGAATATCCAAGGAAGATCTCTTCGTCAACCCAAGAATCAAACTTTCTCAGTGAGCCATCATTGATTTTTATGAAGCACTTGCTTCCAAAAATCTTGAAGTATTTTAATGAAGCAGGTCTTCCTTTCCATAATTCATAAGGAGTCTTTTCATTATTTGGTCTTAATTGAGTTCGATTCAAGGTATAGACCGTTGTCCCGACTGCTTCTCTCCAGAATTTTGGTTGCAAGTCAACTGCTATTAACATTGTTCTTGCCATTTCTTGAACTGTTCGGTTTCTTCTTTCAACTACCCCATTTTGCTTGGGTGTTCTGGCAACAGAGAGTTCTCTTTTAATTCCATGTATTTTACAGAATTCATTAAATTATTTTGATGTGAATTCTCCCCCTCTATCTATTCTGAGGCACTTAATCTTTGAGTCCTTTTCATTTTCTACAAGAGCTTTAAGATTCTTAAAACACTCAAATGCTTCGGATTTATATTTGATAAAATATATCCACATCATTCTAGTATAGTCATCAACACATAAAGCAAAGTACCTTTCTCCTTGGAGTGTAGGAGTTCTAGTTGGTCCACATAAATCAACATGGATGATCTCCACAGGCTTTGACATAGAAAACTCCTTGGTCTTGTGGCTGGTTCTGGTTTGCTTTCCATGTTGACATGGACACATATTCCTTGATTTGGTTTGAATAACTTTGGAATGTCTCGTACTGCTTTAATCTTGCTGATATTGATAAAGTTATCGAAGCTTGTATGTCCAAGTCGCTTGTGCCACAACCAACTTTCATCTGTTTGACTTAAGTAGCACTTATCTTTTTGAATCTTGTTCAGAATGTAGATGTTGTATGGTGTTCTAACCCCTTTTGCCACAAGTTTCCCTGAGGAAGAGTTCCTTATTTCATAGTCTTTGGTGCTAAAGACAACATTATGTCCTTGATCACAGATTTGGCTCACACTCAGGAGGTTGTGTTTGAGCCTATTTACTAGCAAAGTATTTTGAGCTTTTCCTTTTCCATTAATAAGAGTAACAGTTCCTTTTCCAGCAATTTTGGCAGATCCACTTCCAAAGGATACATTTCCTTCCTTTTTGTTTAATGAGACAAACTTCCTTTTGTCCCTTGTCATGTGTCTGGAGCACCCACTATCCACAAACCAATGATTTTCATTATTTTGAGCACATAGAGCTAGGCCACATTTATTTGTGTTGGGATTCTCACTTCTTGCTTTTCCTCTTTTGAGTGGGCAATTTTGTTCATTGTGTCCATTATTATTACATAATAATGGATCCGACCAAATAGTAGAGATTCGGATCCGCGTCACTCTTGAAAAACCCCACCTTCTGCAAGTAGCCATCTATTTGACCATACCACGCTCTCGGTGCCTGCCTCAACCCATACAAGGCTTTCTTCAGTCTGCATACATGAGACTTCTTCTCATGAGTTTCAAAGCCCTCTGGTTGTTCAATGTATACCTCTTCTTCTATTACCCCGTTCAAAAATGTCGTCTTGACATCCATCTGATGGATCTCCCATCCCATCTGGGTTGCAAGAGATATCACGGCACTAATAGATGTATACCTGGCCACTGGGTGAAGGTTTCCTCATAGTCAATCCCTTCCTCTTGAGCATACCCCTTAGCCACAAACCTGGCCTTGTATTTCTCAACACTGTCGTCCACAACATATTTGATCTTGTACATCCATCTTGAACCTACCACAGATTTGTCTTGAGGCCTTGATACCACCTCCCAAACATCGTTCACCATTATGGAGTTATACTCCTCCACCATCGCCTCTAGCTAGACCTGATGCTGAGCTGCCTCCTTGAAACTAACATGCTCCCCATCCTGAGCTTCTAACGCCTGATACCTGTCTGGCTATTTTCGCTCCCTCTTACTAGTCCTTGGCTCACCGATGAAGTTCTTTGCATCACGCAAAATCTGACGAAGTCCTCTGCTAGTTCTTCCTCTTCCAGTAGGTGCTTTTGTTCGCTCCTCCTCCTCATCCTAAGAATCTTCCCGACCTGAGGAAGAATTCTTCACTTCCGTTGGTTGAACAGGCATGACCAACGAATCCTCTTTCAACTACTCCTCGAAAGGCATTTCGCGAGATCTTCTGAAAGCTTTGTCCTCCATGAACTTTACATCTTGTCGTACTACTACCTTCCTGCTCCCTGGAAGATCAATTTTGTATGCCTTAGCATTCTCGCTATATCCCACCAGATACCTCTTTTCTGTAGTCTAATCTAGCTTTTTCCTCTTTTCTTCGGGTATGCGGTAATCTTGGCCAATGCTCAATGAGGAGTCTTGTTCTGAACGTAGACAGTTGTGTTGCATGCTTCTACCCACAGGAATTTTGGCATATCCTGATCATACAACATGGCCCTAGCTGCTTCTACAATAGTCCTATTTTTCCTTTCTGCCACCCCATTCTGCTCTGGATTGTAGGGAGCTGTCCACTCTCTTATGATGCCCTCCTTAGCGCAATAATCAGTGAAGTCCTTATCGACATACTCTCCACCATTATCTGAGCGCAAGACTTTTATTTTCTTACTAGTTAGATTCTCCACTAGAGCCTTGAACTCTTTGAATCGACAGAAAACCTCATCCTTGGTTTTTAGAAAATAAATCCAAGTTTTCCTCAAGTGGTCATTAATGAAGGTAAGGAAATACTCGCCACTGCTGAGAGCTTTAATAGACATAGGTTCGTAGATATCTGAGTGTATCAATTCTATTACACTCTTGGCCCTGTGTTTGCTCCTAGGAAATGCCGCCTTGGCATACTTTCCTAGAGTGCATCACCTACATACATCATCTCGTTCCGTACTCAGATCTGGAACTCTTGTTATAGTGCTCTTGAGAATTCTCAGAGCTCCATGGTGCAAGTGATCCATCCTTCTGTTCCATAGTTCGTTCAAGTCCTTGTCCCCATGACTGCCTATTAGTTGCATTGGAGATTCTAGTTGTAATCTATACAACTAATTACTTTTGATCCCAATCTACACTTTCTTTTTCTAGCTCGAGTGTTTGACGTGTACCTTTTCCTTGATGAAGTAGACGTCGTAGCCCTTGCCTTGTAGTTGTGACATGGAATGTAAGTTCATCCCCAATCCTGGTACATGCAGCACATTTGTGGCATGGAATCGCTCTCGGGATTTGGTCTGAAAAACTATGGTACCCTTTCCTACTGGAGTACACTTTGCCTTGTTCCCCATGGTGCTCTGAAAGTTCATCTTCTCTTCTCGATATTCTGAGAAACACTCCCTGATTCCCGTCATATGCCACGAGGCTCCACTGTCTATATACCATACTTCTGATGATGCAACACTAGTCATGCACGCCACTTCTTCCAACTTGGAAGCCAACGAAGAGAAATAAAAAATCTCTCTCTTGTGCAATCTTCTAAAAATTTGCGTGACTCCAATTCTATTGTTGATCCAATTTGGAAAAAAGGTATCTTCCTTATACCAAGGGTTTTGTCAGAAGATTTTGTCTGTTTCCTGCATTAGTAAAAATTAAAAACAATATATAAAAAAAAGTTGTTTTTGGGGTTTACTGGGCGCATAAACTGACCCGGCTGAGTAGTTACGGATCCGGCCGAGTCGGTTGAGTTATGACTGACTCGGTCGAGTCATGCTATAACTCGGTCGGGTCAGTCATAACTCGGCCGACCGAATCGAATCTTCTGCCGAGTTGAAATTTTTTTCCGGCTCGGACCAACTTGGCTGAGTCGGTTCCAAGCTGACCGGATCTTAAAACAATGCTCCAGACCTACTGGCTGGCTGGCTCCCCATAACTAGAAGGCTTGGAGTCAACAATGCTTGTTACCAATGCCATGTAACTACAGAACCGCTCAGGTGGTTTACTCTCTCTAACCTGTCTCTTTGGCCTAGCAACTGATGTGGCCTCGCACAAGGTATCTTGAAGCCACTTGGGCTTCCTCTTCCCTGAGCATACTTCTCCCAACAGAGTGAAAGAATCCTCATCATCATCAGAAGCTTGAACTCCTGAAGGCCTTCCAACTGACCTCATGCCTGAATCTGTGCCTGTAGATGCTGAAGTACCGTGTGAACTGTCCATTAGTGGACTAACCTGTGAAATGCTCTGCGGACTACCCTGCATGCTGCTCGAAGAACCACCCACGTGACTCTGAGAGCCACTGCTCACTAATGGGCTTGACACTGTAATTGATGTACCTCCTGATACCTGACCACTGGATCCCTGTGAATGACTCAGTTGCTCTTGAGGGTCTGGTGACTCTGGATACTCTAACTCCCGTGATCTCCTAAAAGCTCTCTCCTCGAACTTCACATCCCGCCTGACAACCACTTTCCTCTGCACAGGAATATAAATCTGATAAGCTTTCGAGGTCTCACTATAACCCACAAAGATGCCCTTGTCTGCAGTGGGCTCTAGCTTGGTCTTGTTCTCCTTGGGGACATAGGAATATGTAAGTCACCCACAGAGATGAAAGTGCCCAACATCAGGCTTCTTCCTAGAAAAAGCCTCCTTCAGAGTCACACTCCCCAAGGCACGATGTGGACTCCTGTTCTGCAAGTACACAACAGTGTTGCAGGCCTCTGCCCACAAAAATAAAGGTAATCCCTGATCATGAAGCATGGCTTTGGCAACCCCTCCAATGGATCTATTCTTCCTCTCTGCAACCCTATTTTGTTGGGGGTTGTAAGGAACTGTGAACTCGCTCCTAATGCCTACCTCAACACAAAAATCAACAAAATCACCAAGGGTATACTCCCCTTCATTGTCCGACCTGAGGACCTTGATCTTCCTACCTGTCTGGGTCTCCACAAGAGCTTTGAACTCTTGAAACCACTTGAAGACTTCACACTTGGTCTTCAAGAAATAAATCCAGGTCTTCCTGGAGTGGTCATCAATGAATAAGACATAGTACTCATAGCCAGTCAAGGATACATGAGACATCCGACCACTCACATCGATATGAATCAAGTAAAGGATCCCGGTCGCTCTGTTGTCACTGCTCGGATAAGGGGATCTGGCATACTTCCCCACAGCACATCCTTTGCATACATCAAGGTGATAAGAACTGAAATCTAGCACACCAGTGGTGATCTCCCGCAATGTACTCAAGGCCCCATGATACATGTTCCCCATCCTGTGATGCCAAATCTCACACAACTCTGAACTGCTAGATCTGCTGTCGATCCTGTCTTGGGTGCTGCTACTCAATATCATCAAGGGCTGGAATGAGAACTTGTACACCTTGGCATCTCTAATTGAAGAAGCTGGAGTTCCCCTAGGATATATAAGCACTTGCCCTCTTTTGAACAACACATCATACCCTCTGTCCTCAAGTGCTGAGACAGATATCAGGTTCTTCTTCATTCTAGGCACATATAGAACATCTGACACTTTCAAGGGAGGTTTGGGTCCCCTATCAAAAGTCAATGTCCCCACACCGACTGCTCTAACAATGCTGTCATCACCAAGTACTACCTCCATATCAGTATCACCCTCTGAAAGCTTTGAGAAATGCTCTCTGATTCCTGTCATGTGGCGGGAAGCACCACTGTCAACATACCAAATGCTAGAAGATGCTCTGCTAGTAGCGGGGAATGCACACTCCCTCTGAACTTGTATGGCAGATGATCCTGCACTCGTGGCCTCACAAGCTATGAACCCAAACTCCCGATCAAAGCTCTCTGAGAAGCTCTCTATCTCTACAGAAGCTGCCATGGGTTTGTCTTTCCCTTTCTTGTTCTTCTTCTCTGGACACACAACAACATAGTGTCCCAACTTTTGACAATTCCAACATTTGACTTCGGAATAGTCCTTCTCCTTGTTATGTTGCTTGCCTTTACCTTTGCCTTTGCCTCCACTATTGGAAGCTTGCTTCTTTGCTCTGCCCTTCTTGCTTCTTGCTAACAATGCCACATTGTCATCCTCCTCCACCTGTTTGGTTTCCCCAAGATGGTTTTTCCTAATCTCATTGGGAAGGTTTTCCTGTGCATCAATGCCATCCATAAAATTCTCCCAGTCTTGGGAAGACCATTCAAAGCAATCCTCACCAACTCAGTGGGTGCAATGATCTCATCTATGGCTGCCAACTCATCTCTCACTGAAGTGATCTTTGTGAGGTATGTTATAGCAATGTCAGTCTTAGCCATTTTAATGGCCTTTAGTTTCTCCTTTAGGACCATTTTTCTGTTTTCATTTGAGCTCTGGTAAAGACTGGTCAAGGTTGTCCACATCTCATGTGCATAAGTCTTTCCTCTCACATGAGGAATGACATGATCTTTGATTCCTTCCAGAATCAATATTTTTGTTAAACGTTGCCAACTATACAACATCAGTTGGTACTGCTACTGGGTTCTGTGTGGTATTTACCATAATGCCCCAAACTTCTACTTCCTCAAAGATGCTCTAGATTCTCTCCTTCCATGCACTGTAGTTGTTCTTCCCATCCAACCTATCTTCCACTCTCAAACCCAAAGACATGTTTTACTCTCTTACCAAACTGAAATTTTCAAATTTGTGGTAGAGGTTTATGTTTTCTGTGTATAAATCAGCTTCTTGAAATTTCACTTTGCTGTCCCAAACTGCACTTTTCAACCAACAAAGCTCTGATACCATGAAGAAATTTCAACCCCCACTCCGGTTATCAGTGTTCCTTATCACTCCATCCATTTAGTTATAAATCCAAGCATGATAAAAATTCTTAAGTCTGGAAATGACTATTTTTTTGAAAACACAAATTTAGAGATTTGACGACTTCTAAAATTGTAGAAATAAAACATAGCGAAATTATGACAGCCACACACAGAAAATAACACAGTGATTTTTGGTCAATGTGATGCTGGAAAAACCCCCTACAACTCTTGGGGCAAACTCATTTGAGCGCTCTTCTTTATTTTTTGAAAATTCTTTCACAGAAAAACTGAAATACACAGTAAAAATTCTAGCAACCACACATTACAACTTATCTCGATTTTTGTGCTTGAATTCCACCTCAAAAATTGTGCCAATCAGCAAACAACCAAAACATAAATTTTTTATAGAATAAAACAACATTAAATGTTGTACGGCCTGCATCGAAAAATGTGCCCAGAACTTGCTGTACGGAGTGCACATATTTTAGTGGTACGATTGCCTCGAAATTCGTGCCCAAATCTGCCTCGAAATTCATGTCCTTGCTAATGTCTCTCTTCCTCAATTTTGTGTTGTCCCTCCTCTTCCTCGATATCTATGCCTTTCTCCTACTGTACAATTTTGCCTCGGGATGCGTGCCAATAAATGTTGTTGCCCAGATTTGCTGAAGTGTCTTCTTGCTGCTCTCCTTCACTTCCTCACTGCTCAAAAATTTTCTCTTTGCTCTCTCCTCTCTTTCTCTCAAATGCTCATGAAAGAATGAATAATCTTTTCCTCTTCTCTTCTCCTTTTACTCTCTAAATGACCTCTTAGGTTACCCTAAGACCTAATGGCTGAGATTCATTTAGATCTAAGGATGAGAATAAATGTGCATTTAATTCTCACTTTCTATTTTTTAAGTCACCCACTTAAATAAAGACCCACTTAGCCTTTTATTTCCATAGTCACTTTTTCACTTTATAATTCTTCATTGACTTTAATAAAGTCATTTTAAAATTAGAATGTAACTTTACCACTTATAAAGTCACTTTTAAATTAAAATGTAACTCTACCACTTATAAAGTCACTTTTAAATTAAATTGACTTTACCACTTATAAAGTCACTTTAGAAGAAAAGTAAAAATTAAATTTGGACACTTTTCCTTAGGCCAAAGATCAAAGCCTTAAGGAACCACTTGTCCTCTGGTACCCAAATTTTAACAGATCATGCAACATAGCTTGGGTAGCTTCCATGATGGTCCTCTTCTTCCTTTCAACTACTCTATTTTGCTCGGGGTTATAAGGTACGATGTTCTCCTTCTTGATTCCGACTTTCTTGCAAAAATCAATGAACTCTTTTGAAATGAATTATCCTCCATTATCAAACCCAAGGTTACTTGAGAGTGGGAGCGGAAGTGAGAGCGAGGAGTGACATTTTCAAAAGCTCCAAAGTCGATCGAATCGAGAGCGAATTTTTATATAATATATATTTTTATTTTGATGCATATATGTCAACAAAAACATGTAGAATGATGAATTAGATATAAAAACCATAAAAACATGGACTAAACCATATAACATAAATCATCTAGAAGTTATAATCTTCATCAACCACGTCCACAAGTTACAAGTTCTCATTTATATAACATGTAAGGGTGCACATAACCAAAATAGCATTGAGTGCAATCCATCTCTGAACTGAAAATACATCAACAAATAGGCTCTAGATGGCCTCTAGCATCCAAAAAAAATCATGCTACAACAAATAACTACATATCATCAAAATCATTGCCTATCTTGGGATCTTTGTCATTAATATCACCCTCTAAGAAATTAACATAACATAGAAAAAATGTAGAATATCAAGTCAAGATTTTGTTTGAGTGATGTGTACATTTTTAGTAGGGTCATGATAGAGGAGTTCGATAACCAATGTCACTAACATCAAGGTACATAGAGGGTTTGGTGCTCTTGATAAAATATGAGTCCCATACCCTAGTACATGACAAAATCCAATGGAAACATTGCAATCTTCCCAATCCCGAAATCCTGAAAAATTGATAAGTCTGCTGGATTTTGAGTGAAATCTAAAATTCTACCTTCTCTATATGAAATCCAATGAGGTCAGAACCACTCTCAAACATCCTGAGTCATTTCATGTTAATGTTAAAAATTTAAGTATAAGGATGAAAATGAAAGATAAAGGAGAATGTCACTTTTAGTTTAAGAATTTAACATTACCATGAATTTCATATCAATACTAGGGACATAAGCTTGAATATTAGACTGGCCTACTCCAAAACTCTTGTTTCTTTGAAAAAATATACGTTTGGAATATATTTGTGATAATTCTTTTGTGAAAAAGCCAGGGAAGGAATTTATTTTTGTGGGAGCGAATTTCGGGAGTGCGCTCCCTGGTCGCTCCTAATTCGCTCTTGCTCAAAGCACACTCTGGGAGTGATTCGAAAGGGGGGGAGCTGCTCCCCCAAAACCCTGATCAAACCTAAAGATTTTGATCCTCTTTCCTATTGATTTTCTATCAGAGCCTTGAAGTCCTTGAACATGTCAAATGCTGGACCTTTGCTTCAAGAAGAAAGTCCATGTCTTGTGAGAGAAGTCATCCACAAAAATTATGTAGTATAGGTAGCCACCAAGAGAAGTCACTAGCATGGGTCCACAATGCACATAGATCAAAATGTATGAGTTGCAGTATTCCATTGGTTCTTCTCTTTCTTGAAGGGAATGGTCCTTTGTCTTCTTTCCACTTGCACATCTTGGACAATCTCCATCATGATCTACACAAATCTCAGGCATCCCAAAAACATCCTCCTCGCCTTAGGCAAGGCTTCATAGTGAAGGTGAGCAAATCGTCGGTGCTATAGCTCACACTGATGATTACTATCATGAACCAATGCTCGGATCGATCTTCCATTGACTTAATAAAGGCCTTCAATTCTAGATCCCAAAGTGAAGGCATCCCTCAAGCGAGATTCCATTGGCCAAGTAAGGACCTTTCCATTTATAAAAGCAACTTTCATCCCTTTTTCCTCCAAGGCAAATATAGACAAAAGATTCTTTTTCAATCCCAACATATACAAACATACCGTAGATGTATAGTTTGACCATAATCCAAATGAAAGGAAACAAAACAAGACCCCTTTATAGGATAAGTATAATTGTCCCAGGAATGATCTTCAAATTTGTCTCCCTTTCAACCAGGTTTGAGAGGACTTCGCGATAACCAGTGAGGTGTCTAGAGTCCTCACTATCCACTAAACAACTATCAAACGAAACTAGAGGAAAGGAACTAGAAAGAGAAGAAATAAGAAAATATTCAGATTGAGTAGCAACTACATTATTTTCATACCTTGAGTTCCTTGATCTCTAAGGAGGAAGATGGTTTTATTCACGGGCAACAAAATCTTCTCTTTTTCTTCTATCATTGAACCTATTGTTGTTGAAGCCACGATTGTTGTTCTAGGATCTTGGGGCATTTCCATTTTTCGAGAATTCTTCTAATTGTTAATTCGATTAAACAATTTACTTGCTGTGTGCTACGGAAAATATCGAATTAAATACATTGCAACCTAAACAAATAAAAACTGCGGAAACTAAATACAGCACAAGAGAGAAATAATCATCACACACCTCTACACAATTATTTTTGGACAAATGTCCCCAGAAAAACCCAGTGTGGGAAAATCGGTGTAGCAGTTGAGGGTTTGTATTATTAAGTAGTAGTTTTCTGAAGATAATCTCTAGATGCCTTGTTGGCTATCTAGTACAAAGAATATGACTAACAAAAGATTAGTGAGAAATAACTCACACTATCACTAGTGATCCCGACTGATCCAACCACAGAATGGCTTGTCCTTCGTTGCCTTTGCGCAGTCACTCTGTAGGCCCAACGTCACAGCTTCTAGGGAAAACGTCACCCCTTTTGCTGATCGATTTGCCTATGAGATTTCGATTTTGTCCTCCCAGTGTCACACCCCAGCTTCTGGCTTCAAAAATAGACCTCTCCAGCAAAAGTACAGATCTCTTCAAGGCTCTGTGTTGCCTCTGCTTCAGCCTACGTTGCCTCTCCCGAATCTCTCTCTGCCTCTTCTGCTGTGTATTCCCAGATTAGGAGAAACCTCCAATCGGAACTATATCTGCCCTTCACTGCAAGAAATCACTTCGAACTTCTCTCCGACAACTACTGCGCTACTCTCTTCAGAAATTCGATCTCTAATCTCCCTCTTGATGTATTTTCCAAATGCCCCTCAAGCCTCTTCTTATAATCCAGTAGTTGAAAATCATTGGCCTAGATTAGGTTCTAATCAATGGCTCAGATCATTTTGGCTTGATCCTTGTCTTCTTCTAGAAATTTCACCCACAGTTTTATTAATACCCTTTAATTATTTTAATTTCCTAAGTTTAAACTTAGGCACCCATTAAAAATAAATTATTTTAATAAAATTGATTCCGGGTGGAATTTCTCAAAATTGTTTCTAGCTATTGTGAAATACATGTGTCCAAGCCTCCCTAAAATTTTTGAGGCTTAGAGCACAACTGATGCTACCAGAAATCAACACTCCCTCTTAGCGAGGAATGTGCTCTGGTAATGCAAACTGTTGAAGCATCACCTTTCTCTGTAACATCTCCCTCTGCGCTGCTGAGATTTGACATTGCTACCTACCAACTATTGTGCAAATGTTGCACCTGTACTGCTACTGACACTGCCACCGCCAACACTGCATCTTTACTGCAACCCTCATAATTTCTGCATCTGTGCTACTATTGGCACTGGCATTGCCAACATTGCAACCTTCTCCAACTACTGTTGCTACTGCGTTAACAACGGAAAAGCATCCAAAATTACAGAATAGGTGTTCAAGTGATACATCTATTGCTGGAGTTTTGATTGCTGCTAGTCTCTGCGTTGATCCTCTGAAGTCTCTGTGTTGCTGCTGACTCTGTACTGTGCCAACTACATTGTTGCTAACTCTGCTATGCACTGCTCAGTCTCTGACGCTCCTAACCACTGCCACTGTCACTCCAACACTCCTTTGCAGCAACTGACACTGGTCCATATTGCTACTTTTGATCTGGGCTCCTATAGCAAGGTATTGATCCAAGAGGTGCACTCCTCAAGGATCCTGCCCATATGTAGTTCTTTCGAACCACAGTTCTAGATCACCACACCTCTCCCCTGGAGGTATTTGGGTAATCAAGGCAAACTCTTCGTCCTCGATCTTTGCGGATGCAGCCTTCGGATCATGCTTCGCGTCCCTGTCCTTCTTGAGAGGACACTATGTAGTGTAGTGACCAAGCTCACCACATCGGAAGCACTTGATCTCGAGACATCTTTCTTCTTCTTTAGCTACTCCTATTGCCCCTTAGATGCAAGGGTTGCATTCTCTTCCTCCTCCTTTGGCTTCGTCCCACTGCTGCTGTTGCTACTATCAAGTTTGCACTTGAGTAAGTCTCTCCTCATCTCTTCCTACTGAAGAGCGGCCCACATTCCTTCCCAATTTGGCAATCTCTCTCTGCTCAGGATACTTTGGACAAACACTTGCCACTCTTTTGAGATTGAGTTCAGGGCCAGCCTCACCATCACAGTAGGTTGAGGTGTCGACCCCATAGCTACCAACAAGTATCGGATCTCTTGAAGCTTCGTGAGGAACAAATCAATGCGCTCCCCTTTCTACATCTGCGTGGATCTCATCTTCTGCTCCAAGTACATCTTCCACTACTCGGAAGATCCTTCGTATAGCGTGGTCAATGATTCCCACATTTGTCGGGTTGTATCCTTGTCGACAATGTGACACACTAAGTGATCCCTCACCCTGTCGAGGATCAATCGTTTGGCCTTTGCCATCTTAGCCTTGTACTTCTTGAGCGGATCTAGATCCGCGAGTATAATTACCACATTGTCGACGCAGGTTTTGAGATCGTGCTCATCCAAAAGGCATGAGATTCTTGCCTTCCAGATCACATAGTTGGATGCACCCTCCAACTGATCTTGATCTCACAACCCATTAGTTGCCATCTCCGCCAATGAACTGTCGAACTACCTCCTCTCTCCTCTGCGCAACACTAGGCTAGCTTACACACTCCCTGCTGGAGTTAGTAGATCAGTTCCTCTTTGTTGTTGCTCAAAAATAGAGAAATCAAATTCCTTGGCTAGGAATTCTTTGAGGAAGAAATTCCCTTAAGTGTGTCTTCTTCTCCCCCACTGATGCTATTTTGCCAGCAACGATTGCAAAATATCTGTGTCCCAGCGGAAGATCTTCTCTGCAAGGAAAAACACACCGCTCCCTTCTGCCTTTGGAAAACTTTCATCTGGAGATCAAATTTTCTGTCGACTCACTCAAAGAAATCAATTTCCCCTCAAAACTTCGACCTTTTGGCCCAAGGACTACGCTGCTTGTTGGGGTTTCGAATTGCTGCCTCTGCAGTAATTTTGAACTCCTCTTCCTTTCTCCGTCTGAGCTCTTCTGCTCACGATCAATGCTCCGATACCATGTGAAAAATCATTTACCTAATTCGTATTGCAGCAACTGATGTTAATTCTTCTAACTGTTGATTCGATTAAACTATTTACTTGTTGTGTGCCATGACAAATATCGAATTAAATACACTGTAGCCTACAAAAATAAAAACTGCGGAAACTAAATACAACATAGGAGAGAAATAATCATCACACACATCTACACAGTTATTTTTGGACAAATGTCCCCGGAAAAACCCAGTGTGGGGAAACCGATGCAACAACTAAGGGTTTGTATTATTAAGTAGTAGTTTTCTGAATACAATCTCTAGATGCCTTGCTGGCTATCCAGTAAAGAGAATATGACTAAAAAAAGATTAATGAGAAATACCTCACACTATCACTAGCAATCTCGACTAATCCAGCCATAGAATGGCTTGTCCCTTGCTTCCTTTGCACAGTCATTGGGTAGGCCCAATGTCGCAGCTTCTAGTGACAACGTCACCCCTTCTACTGATTGACTTTCCTCTAAGACTTCGATTCTGTCCTCCCAGTCTCACACCTCGGCTTCTGGCTTCAGAAATCGACCTCTCCAACAAAAATATGAATCTCCTCAAGGCTTTGCGTTGCCTCTGCTTCAGCCTACGCTGCCTCTCTCGGATCTCTCTCTGCCTCCTCTGTTGAGTATACCCGGATCAAGAGAAACCTCCAACTGGAACTATCCCTGCCCCTCACCGCAAGAAATCACTTCGAACTTCTCTCCGACAACTGCTACGCTACTCTCTTCAAAAATTTGATCTCTGATCTCCCTCTCAATGTATTTTCCAAATGCACCTCAAGCCTCTTCTTATAATCCTCTAGTTGAGAATCAATGACCCATATTAGATTCTAATCAATGGCTAAAGATCATTTTGGCTTGATCCTCATCTTCTTCTAGAACATTCACCCACAGTTTGATTAATACCCTTTAATTATTTTAATTTCCTAAGTTTAGACTTAGGCACCCATTAAAATAATTAATTATTTTAATAAAACTGATTTTGAGTGGAATTTCCAAAAATGATTTCCGGGTATTGTGGAATACATGCATCCAAGCCTTCCTGCAAATTTTGAGGCTTAGAGCAAATCTGATGCTACCAGAAATCAATAGTCTCGGGCATAGTGACCATACTTGTGGCAATTGTAGAATTGAGCTTGTGACCTATCGTTTCTATGTCTCCTATTGGAGTCCTTGAATGTTGGCGCAGGCTTGCTTGAATTAGATGGTCTTCCTCCTCCTTTCCTCTCCTTGTCTTGAGCAACAAATGCAGTGGGTTCTTCTTTTTCATGTTTTTGAATTCTTCCTCTAGAAATCATCCTGGTCTCCTCTTGAGTGCACTTGCCCAATAACTCATCAATCGAAGGAAGTCTGTCATTGTTGTTAATAGTTGTAATGAATGTCTCCCAAATTGGAGAAAGACCACCAAGAGCAATTAGTACTAGCTCTCTATCAAATATAATTTCTCTAGTAGACAACAATTGATCCTTGAGTTGGCATATCCTCACGAAGTATGACTGCATAGTCTTCCCTTTGTTCATCTTAATGTCCTTGAGTTGATTCTTCAAAGATAGAATATGGTTCAAGTTGTTGATCTCATACATTCCCACCAACTTATCATACATTTCCATAGACTTCTTCAACTTTGCAACATAAGTGATCAAGTGATCTCTCAACAAATCAATACTAATTTTCTTAGCTTTGACCTCACCTTTCTTGTACTTGGACTTGATAGCAACAAAAGCATTTTCTAGAGGCTCATGTACTTTTACTTCAACATATTCCAAAACATCATTCTCCTCCAAGGTCAAATCAACCCTAGCTCTCCAAACTACGTAATTAGATGAGTCATTCAACTTCTCTTCAATCTTTAAGTATGAGGTAATCATCTTAACCAAGTCAGATGTTCTTTAGCAGTGGATAAGATATCTTTAGAGGGTGATTGCTCATCTCCTTGGGCTTGTCTTCACCTCAGCTCTGGTTCCATGTTAATTTTTTAGTGTTCTATGTTGTAACAATCACTTATAACAATTCTTCTTTCAATAGCAATCAATTATCCGATGTATTTTCAATCACCCAATAATAGTAAGCAATTGTAGAATAATAGAGACAAAGATTTGGTCAAAGACTAGGGAAAAACCTCACAAGGGGGAAAATCATTTCCAAAATTTTCTTTTATTAGTTTGTCATCAAATGTTTGGCAGAGAGATACATATTCCAAGTACATCAACAACTATGAAACCAGATTCGTTCCTCAGCCACCTTGCGTCCTGAATCGGTCGAATCAGACACAATTCAGTGGGACACGTGTCCTCCAAATCGTGTCCGAGCGTGCCCCATTGGGACACACTCGTGGCCTGATTCTGGGACACGTGTCCACCCTTTTGAGTGTTGCAAGGCCCATAAAGGGCAGTTTTGGCCCATTTCAACTTTAGATTTGCCTTTTTCTCTTGTTGTGGGTGTGTAGGAGCGAATAACAAAGGTTGTGGGAGCATTTTGGAGGCTATTCAAGCAACAGGTAAGTGCATTTTGTCTCTATTTTTTTTTTCCTTTTTATTACAGTAGTTTGCATGTGCATATTTTTTACATATTTGTGCATTTGTTCTTTATTGTTTTACAACATTCATGGCTCAATCAAGGGCAACAAGGAAGGGGCAAAGGAAGGGGAAGAATGTCCCCATAGGAGATGCCCCTCCTCTTCCAATTTCATTAGGATTTGCAATTGTTCCCTCTATTGGAAGTGGGGCTGCAACAACAACTTCAAATGTCGAGGGAAGACAACAGGCTCAAGATAACAAATATCCCTTGTGGAAGTATGTCACAAGAGAGCAAGGGCCAGACAACAAGTTGAAGGGAGGAGGCAATGTTGCTTAGAAATGCAACTATTGCAGCAATAATTTCATAAGCACATATTATCATGTGAAATCTCATTTGCTGGCTTAACCAAATTGTGGAATTGCAGCGTGTACATAGGTGTCTTTAGCTAAGAGGGAAGAAATGGAAAAATAGGCCAACGTTGGTATGGCAAAGGTGGCATCAATTTAAAAAACCAAGAATGATGATCCCCTTCCATTCTTGAGGTAAAGAAACAAAAAGAAAGGCCAATGGCACTTGTTCCAATGGACAAGATTTTTCAGAAAGAGAAACGGGAAGAGCTTGATCTCACTATTGCATTTTTTTCTATCAAAACTTCATATCCTTTAATGTTGCACACTCACCTTTATTTATTGAGATGTGTCAAGCTCTAACTGAAGGGGCTCCATCAAGGTATGTGCCTCCTCGATCAGAGAAGCTTAGAAACACATTGTTGACTAAGGCAAAGAAAGAGGTGGACAAAATTCTTGAGCTTATTAAATCAGTATGGCCAACATCTGGGGTTAGTATTGTTTCTGATGGATGGATAGATCCAACACGCCACCCACTCATCAACTTCATGGTCTCTTACTTGAATGGTCCAATTTTCTTGAAACCACTGAATGCACTTGGACAATACAAGGATGCACAATATATGGATGAGTTGTTCATTAAAGTTATTGAAGATGTAGGTGTTGATTCTTGTGTGCAAATCACAACATATAACGCACTTGTTTGCAAGGTTGTTGGCATGATTGTGGAAGCTAAATATCCACAAGTATTTTGAACACCTTGCATTGTCCATTCCTTGAATTTAGCACTTAAATCAAATGCTTTTGATGTGCTTTGGACTGGAAGTATTATTGAGGATGCACAACATATCCGCAACTTTGTACAAAATCATACAAATGCCCTCACAATCTACAAGGAGTACACCAATCTATCATTGTTGAAGATTGCAGAGACATGGTTTTCCTCTTCATTCATCATGTTAAAGAGGTTGAGGGAGGTCAAGACCGCTCTTGGGGCAATGGTTATTTCAGAGTTTTGGTCTTTTTGGAGAAAGATAGATCAAGCAGCCTTGAAAAAAGTGAAGGACATAGTGTTAGATGACGCTTGGTGGGAGAGGGTAGATCTACTTATTAAGATCATGGACCCTATCATTTCTTTGCTACGATTTGCAGATATAAACCAACCAATCCTATGGGGGATGGGATTCCATGATTGAGTCTGTGAGGAGGATTATTTTACAAAGTGAGTGCCCCGAGTATGAGACATCATCAAAGGACTTCTTCACCACCATACAGGATATTCTTGTCAGCATATGGGACAAGAATTGCACATCTTTGCATAGTTTCGCTCACTCATTGAACCCAAAATACTACAACCATGAGTGGCTGAATGGTGGACCTTCCCGCAGATTCCCTCCTCACATGGATGGTGAAATTTCACAAGGGAGGAAGGATGCATTGAGGCAGAATTTACAGGATAGAGCATCCCTTCATGAGGTGGAGGATGCCTTTGCAGATTTTTTCACTAGCACTGGTCGATTTGTAGGATATGATGTGATTAGAGACAAGGGGCTAAGAAGTCCTATTCTTGGTGGGCAACTCATGGGGCAACAAGCCCTCCTCTACAACAGTTAGCCATGAGGCTCATCTCTTAGGTGATTTCATCCTCTTGTTGCGAGAGGAATTGGAGCACATATGGGAATTTGTATAGCGTTCAGAAGAATAGGCTTGAGCAGTCTAGGGAAAAGACAATGGTGTATGTGCATACCAACCTTGGCCTTATTTATAGGAAAAGGAATGAGTGGTTGAAGGGAAAGACAAAGTTGTGGGATGTCTTTCTCGATGATATGGGTTTGGAGTGGACAACAATGTTGAGTTGGCATTAGCCAACTTTGATCTTAATGAGCTAGTGCTAGAGCCTGTCACTTTTGATGATGGTGATACTATAGAAGAGTCATCCTCCACACCTGCTGATGCAGAGATGATATTGGATACAGAGGAGGATGATGCAATAGAGGAGCGCTGTGGTGACCATGATGATGACAATGATGCTGATTGTGATGATGATGATTGATGACTCATGAGCTACCTACTATCTTGAGGCTTGTAGTTCTTTTATATTTTCTATTTCTATTTGCCATTGACATTGCTACTACCTATGTAACACATTTTGATTTTGATGACTTAATGAGAAAACTGTAGTATCTTGTCTTTCTCCTATTGGATCATTGATGAATATGTCACAATTGTATTTGTATGCATAATGTTACTTTGTAAAACTTACATCTAGATGAAGATCTATGTTTGACTCAATGAATTTGTATCATGAATGGGAATTTGTGTAAGAAATATCTAATTTTTAATATATATATATATATATATATATATATATATATATAGATAGATAGATAGATAACGTGTCCTATTCTAGGGGGTCAACGTGCCCGTGCCCAACACTCAAATCCTTGTGTCCTTCGTGTCTCCATGTCAAATGACTTAGATCAACAACTAGTCAAAGGTCAAAGCCTTGACCAACCAAGTCAACCAACCAATATCCAATCAATTTTGAGCATGAAAGTCAAATCTGGTCAAACTTCAAATTCTGCAATTTTTTAGTCAAAGTCAACATATCCCTAATCAGTTATAAGTCAATGGTCAAATCCAAACTTCAAATTCTGCAATTTTTTAGTCAAAGTCAACATATCCCTAATTAGTTATAAGTCTCTGGTCAAATCTACTCCAAAATATTTGGTCAACCAATCAAAGAATGCGGCCTCCTTCCCTCAATCAAACTCGATCAAAACAATCACAAAAATCTACCTCAAAAATTAGTCAAAGTCAAAGTCAACCATGTGGTCAAAGCTGCCTTAGACCTAAGGTCAAATGTCGTCAAAATGCCCAAAAAATTTTGGTCTTTTGGCTCTTGAATTTGGCCTCCAAGATCAAATCCAAAACCCAACTCAAAACAAGTCAAACTTCCCCAAGTCAACACTAGTCAAACAGTCCCAAAAAAGAAGTCAACGCCGTTCAACAAAATTACCCTCTCTCTCCTTTGCACACGTGAAATCGGACCCTACAATTTCAGACCAAATTGATCCAATGAAGACGAGATGAATGAGTGATGTGATGCCTCCAAGTAATGTGACTTTAGGTGTATTTATATGTGGTTGAGGTGGAAGAATTTCCTCTTCTAGGCCGACTTGTAATTTTTGTGTTTGCATCTAAGTCACCGGATTCGTCATAAACCCCCTGCGAATCCCGAATCCGGCGAATCCGACACGATTCGGTCCGGATTCGTGTCCAAATCACAGGACACGTCGTGTCCGTTTTGGACACGTCATGTCCGTTTTGGACACGTCGTGTCCGAGGGCGTGTCGCAATTTTCAAGGGCGTGTCGCGATTTTAGGACACGTGTCCGGTTTCCAGGACTCGCTAAGCTCAGTGCGGGAAGAAAAGGGCGTGTTTGCTCATTAATATTTTCATTTGGCAAGTGATTTGTGCTGTTGCAGTAAGGAGTAGAGCATTTTGGCAGCTTCATGATGAAGTCTAGGCCCTAGTATTGATATGATATTCATGGTAATGTTAAATTCTTAAAGTAAAAGTGACATTCTCCTTATTCTTCATTTTCATCCTTTTACTTAAATCTTTAACATTACCATGAAATGACTCAGGATGTTTGAGAGTGGTTCCGGCCTCATTGGATTTCATATGGAGAAAGTAGAATTTTAGATTTCATTCAAAATCCAGCAGACTTATCAGTTTTTCAGGGTTTTAGGATTGGGGGATTGCAATGTTTCCATTGAATTTGTCATGTATTAGGGTATGGAACTCGTATTTAATCAAGAGAACCAAACCAAGAGCTTCTGAATATGTCGCTCCCGCTCTCAAGTAACATTGTAACATTGTTCCTAATGATATGGGTCTGGACACCACTGTTGAGTTGGCATTGGCCAACATGGATCTCAATGATCCAGTGCTAGAGCCTGCTAGATTTGATGACTTAGAGGGGTCAACCTCCATACCAACAGATGTAGAGGCGACTATGGATACAGGGGGGGAGGAGGATGCAGAGGAGAGCAGTGGGGACCATGATGATGGGGATAGTGATGCTGATTGATGCCTTGAGGCTTGTATACCTGTAGTTGTTTTATATTTTCTATTTCTATTTGCCATTGGCATTGCACCAACACTACCTATGTAACACATTTTGATTTGATGACTTAATGAGAAAACTACAATTGTCAGTGTGTTTATCTTACTATCTTGTAGTTGTAAGTTGTCTTTCAGTTATGAATTATGAATCATGATTTAAATCTTTAATAGATTTATCATTTATGTGACTAGTACCACTGACATTTATTTGAATTTTGTATGTACTCTGCATGCTAATAGCTATAGATGAAGATCTATGTTTGAAATCAATAAATTTGTATTATTAATTAAAATTTGTGTAAGAAATATAATAATATCTAATTTTTAATATATATATATATATATATTTTTTAATAAAATAATATATAACGTGTCCTAATGTGTCCTGTTCCGGGGGGTCAGCGTGTCCATATCCGACACCACGAATCTCGAATCCTACGTGTCCCGAATCCCCGTGTCAGGTGACTTAGTTCCTTGGATTATTGCGAGGAGGTCCTTTTTGTGTGTCGAATTGCTTCTCACTTCTTGGATGTTTGCAAAGTGTTGAAATTTGGCAGCTCAGGGAGAAATTCCCTCCTTGGGGAAGCCCTTCTCACCCTCTAGAGACCCTACTAGCCCTTGGAAGAATTTAATTTGCACATGGTAAAATATTATTTTTAAAGTGGAACCATGACATCACAAAAAGTACAAGTTGGCTTGGAAGATGAAATTTGTCCACCTCAATAAGATATAAATAGACATCACTTGGCATCACTTGGAGGCATTGTCACACTTTCATCTCTTCATCTCTTTGGTTCGATTTGGTCTGAAAATTGCAGGTCCGAGTTCACACGTGCAAAGGAGAGAGAGGCACTTTTGTTGATCAACGTTGACTTTCTGTTTGGGATTGTTTTGACCAATGTTGACTTGGAAGAGTTTGGACTTCCTTTGATTTGTTCTTGGACCTATTTTGGGAGGTCATGTTGATTAAGATTTTTTGAGCATTCTGACCAACATTGATTGCATAAGTATGGCTAGGGTTTTTGCAAGTCAAACTTTGACTTTGACCAAATTTGTAGGCAAAATTAAGGGTTGTTTGGACTAGGTTTGACCAAGCAAAAGAGGCCGCATTATTTGACTGGTTGATCGAATATTTTGAGGCTGATTTGACCATTGACCAAGGAATGGTTAGTGCTTTGTTGACTACTATTGACTTTGATAGAAAATTGCAGATTTAACTTTTGACTAAATTTGTCTTTCTTGCTCATATTTGATTGGAGATTGGTTGGTTGACTTGGTTGTTCAAGGCTTTGGCCTTTGACTCATTGTTGATATACTTGGACTATGTATCTCTCTGCTGAACATTTGATGACAATCTAATAGAAGAAGAATTTGGAAAGGGTTTTCCTCCTTGTGGGGCTTTTCCCTTGTTTTTGATCAAATCACTGTGTCTCTATTGTTCTTGGTTGTCTTCTATTGTGCATATGGTTTTATGTTCTATCTACAATTGCTTACTATCACTTGGTGATTGAAAATATATTGGATAATTGATTGCTATTGGAAAAATAACTGTTATAAGTGATTGCTACAACAAAGAACATTGAAAATTAACATGAAAAGCATCAACATAGCTTCTTGGTACTTCTTCATGATGGGTACTAGTGTTCTCCTTTGAATTAGATGATTGACTTGAATAGCCAAGTCCCAATTTTTTATATTTTGGTCTTTGAATGCGAAGTTTGACATCTAGGGTTTGAGAACTTTTCAAGCTTTTTTTGACCTTATCCAATTCTCTTTTTAGAGAGACAACTTCAACTTCTAATTTGTCGCAGGTCTCTTCCTTTTCCTTTAGCTTGTTGTTCAAAACTTCTTCCATCCTGTTTTCTTCTTCATTTTCGGTTTTGAGAGAGATGTTTTCTTGTGATAACTTTCCATTCTTTTTCCTTAGTTTTTCATTCTCTTCAATGGCACTAATCAACAATTCATCCACATTTCCTTCTTCTTCTTCTTCAGGTTCATCAATGAAGGCCATGAATATACTTCTTTGCTTCCCCTATAATCATCATCTTCATCAGAATCATCACTATCTTGCTTGGACAAGAAATTTCTTTTGTTTGAGCCTTTCTTCTTGAATGTTCTTTTCTTAGGTTCATCTTCATCAAAATCATAACTGTCTTGTTTAGAGAAGAAGTTTTTTTTGTTTGAACCTTTGTTTTTGAAAGACCTTCTTTTAGGTTCACCTTCATCATCACTGTCATCCTTGTAAGGCCACTTTGCAGCATAATGTCCTATTTTTCCACATTTAAAACAAATGAGAGGGTACTTACCTTTAAGTTTGGATCCTTTCTTTAGCTTGACAAATTGCACCAATTCTGTTTCAGTATTAGAATCATCACTTTTGCAGTCATAACTCTTCCCCTTTCTTGATGTTTTTGATGCTTTGAAAGCAGCTTCTTTGTGAGTTGAGTTTCCTGTTCTCTTTTCATATGCAATAAGAATTCTATGAAGCTCATCCATTTTCAATTCGTTCAAATCTTTCAATTCTTCTATGGCACTGACTTTGCAATCAAATCCGTCTAGAAGTAATCTTAGAATTTTCTAGACAATTGTCTTCTCTTTAACGTCTTCACCTAGTCCTTTGAGAGAGTTGACAACTTCATCTACCCAGAGAAAGTAAGCAACAATTTCTTCTTCTTCATTCATTTTTAGACTTTCAAATTGCCTTCTAAAGATTTGAAGCTTCGCCTTCTTGACTTTATCATCTCCTTCATAGTTGCTAATGAGCTTGTCCCACATTTCTTTAGCTGTTTTAATATTCATCAATTTAGTGAATTCTGAATTTGACAGACCAATTGCTATAGAATTCAAAGCCTTTGCACTTGCCACATATGATTTCTTTCCATTAGGATCCGTTGGAAGAGGAGATGCAATCTTGTATCCATCTGTCAGAGATTACGAGACTTCGAATCCAAGAGACATTAAGTAGAACTCCATTCTAACTTTCCAAAAGGTAAAATTTGTTCCATCAAATTCGGGACCCTAGCATTCTTACTGGCCATTGATTCAAAATCCTTCTTCTAGCTGTTAGGCTGTTCTTTGAAGAAGCTAGCTTTGATACCAATTGTTGGAAATACCGGGGGGGGGGTGGGGGGAGTGAATCAACATTTCTTTCAATTGTTATTTTATGCTAGCTAAGATTTTTATCACAAAATAGACCAAAACATAAGAGATAAAACAAAAGTAATTTTATTAATCAAAACAGTGAGGACTCCAATCCTCTTGTACAACAAATTAGGCTTCAACCTGTACAACAAAATCTTTGAGTTTTTCAAGGCTCCGACCTTGAACAGATCCAAGCTCCTACTTGGTCAAAATGAGGACTCCAATTCTCTCAACGACTTCCAATCTCCAACTTAGTAAAAAATAAGGACTCCAATCCTTTCAACAACTCCAAGCTCAACTTGGTCAAATCAAAATTTAACAAGAAATACTTACTTCAAAAATGCTCCAAAACTTCAATAATGCTCCAAGTATTGGCAAGGATGTCTGCTCCAACAAGAAATCTATCTCAGCTTAACAAGTCGTCTATAAGCCTGCTTCATCAATGGTCAACAATTGTGCTCCAACTTTATCTTCAAGTCTACACAATAAGAAAATCTTCAACAACTACTCCAATGATGGCTTCAATACTTCTCCAAAGAGACTTCAAAGATGTCTCTGTAAGGCTCCAACAATGCTTCAAGATGCTGCTCAAAAGACCAAGAGAGAGGCTCCAAACTATACTTCAAGATGCCGCTCAAAAGTCCAAGGGAAAGGTTCCAAACAATACCAATTTTTCTCCAAGAAGTGTCAAGGTTAGCTCATAGATTAGGGCTGAATATTGTTCTGAGATATTCCATAAAGGAGGCTGAGGTCTGTGCCTTATCACAGGTCTGAAAATATCTCTGTCACGAGATCTCCATAGGGCTGATGTTACAGAGGTCTAGAACAAACTTTTCACAGGTCCGAACTTGCATATCAAGGCCAAAATTAGTACAGAGGTTTTCATAGGTCCGCACTTGCATATCATGGCCGAAATACAGGTCTCCATAGGTTTGTAAAAAGGCTGAAATTCTGATAAAAAAGAATCTCGAATATGACTGCTCCAAGGTCAATAAGTATGCTCAAGATCTGGTCCAAACAGAGGTCTGTGGTCTGCTCCAAGGGGGGCCCAAAAGATTTTTCTCCAAAGACCGAGTCTCTCCTTAAATCAAGGCTGCAAACCCTGCTCAGAAGTTTTCTCAAGATAAATGTACGGGGGTCGAAGATTCTCCAAAATATAGCTTCAAGAACTAATCCAAAAAACCTGAAACCCTCCAATTTGATTCAAAAAACTAGAGACAAAAGACCAAACGATTCCCTTATCTTGCTTTATCTTTCTCCTAAGTTTCATGAGCTATGAACTTTACCTCAGGTTGAACTCCTTCTTGTCTTTCTTGACCAAATTGGATGGATGAAATGAGGAGCCTCAATTTCTATTTATACCTTTTTGACCCTATTTTGAATAAACATGTCTCTTGGAGAGGGCATACTTGTGTTCATGTAGGCTGACATGAATGGAGACAAAAATATGATTCTTTAACTTATAAAAATTCATATCTCATCAACGAGTAGGAGTTAAAAGGCAAGTGAATATTCGTTGGAAAGGGCTTGAATTCCTCTACAAGATTATGCAATAATCTTCTCGAGGTGGTGTCTCCTTTGACATCAATAACG
Organism: Pinus taeda; assembly: GCA_000404065.3. Classification (NCBI taxonomy): domain Eukaryota; kingdom Viridiplantae; phylum Streptophyta; class Pinopsida; order Pinales; family Pinaceae; genus Pinus; species Pinus taeda. The sequence goes on along the minus strand of APFE031703953.1, from coordinate 155,114 downwards.
AGAATTCTTCCAACAAAAGACCACTTTTGCTATTCAACACTTGTAGGATCTCTTGTAGAGGACAACAACATATGGCTGATCGACAGTGGAGCGTCAAGACATATGACGAGAGATCGTGATCATCTTACGAGTTTGATGGAAAGAAGATTGACACAAAAGGCAGAGCTTGGTGACAACAACAACTTCGCAGTCAAAGGAATTGGCACAACATCTGTTGACATGGAAACAAGTGAAAGTGTTCACTTGAGCAACATAATGTATGTTCCAAGTTTGAAAAAGAATTTGGTTTCAATTTCATGTTTAGAAGATAGAGGAGATAGAGTAGCCTTCGTTGATGGGGAAGTCCTTGTGTGGGACAAGGGTGTTGAAGAAAGAGTAACTAGGTTCAGAATTTACAAATGTAATTTTGATCTTTGTACTTGTCAAGAAAAAGAAATATTATTTTTGTGAATTATGAGAATGAGTTTCTTGCTCATTTCTTAGGAAAGTCAAAGAGTCAATGTCATGCTCTTCTTGAGCTTATATGTAATGTAAGTGAGTCAACCTAGTGTCTAGATCAAAGCCCTCCAAGACAAGCACCATCCCTTCGAAGAAGGCACAAAATGAATTATTAAGAACAGTCATGTCGGCTCAATAAGAAGTCACAACCGTTCACATTGTAATGTCGGCTCAAATGCATAGGTTGACCACTATAAATATGTGGCTAGGGTCTACGCAAAAGAAGAGGAACATAACTCACATTCCTCTGAAGTTTCAGATGGCAGCTACAAGTAAAAGGATCCGCATTACAGGAGTGAGGATCCTTTGCAATCTTTGGAAGGGTACACTCTCTGTGATCTGCACTACAGGAGTATAATTCGGATGGGTAATTACAGTGAAAGCATTTATGTGTCTCAGCTATCTCATGATCACAAACTCGACATACTAAAAAAAGTCATGATACATACAAATCGAAGATGAAGTCATGGTCTCGGTATATTTGCGATGAAGATACACATCTTGCATAATCTTTAGGAACAGTCATAGTGAGAGCGTAAGTGTGATGATCAGGGTCTCGGTGATCCCACAGAGACACACTCTGCCTCATATTTTGGACGCAGTCATAATCTCGGCAGAGTGATTTCATGAAGATATAATTATGAAGTCATCATCATAATGAAAGATCTCGGTGCAAATTCAGTATAAAGATTTCGTTGCTACAACAATGATCTCCGTAATAGTACAGTAATAATCTTAGTGAATGTACAATGATGATCTCAATAAATATAAAGTGATCATATTAGTGAATGCACAATCATGATCTCGATGATAGAGCAACTATGAAGATCTCAATGATGACCTTGGTGAAGCAACAATGATGATGATGTTCGCAGCAGTGACACAGAAGAGGATTGTTGTCTTGGTCTTGGAGTGGCATAGTAGGTCAAGGGTTATGGTCTTGGTATTTGTCAATTGGAATATCCATAAGAAGAATTTCGTGCGGGTTTTCCTCTCCAAGAGGGAGAGGTTTTAGCCCTGGCAGAAAGCCAAACATCTTGTGTTCTTGTGTTCTTTGTTTTTCTAGCAGTTTGATGAAGCAAACACACACTAATAATAACAAGAAGGTCAAGCTAAGATAAATTTCAAAATCAATTCACAAATTGTTATTAAGTCTAGAAGAATCACATTAATCCCATTTGCTCTAGATTCTTCAACATGGTATCAGAGCTAAGGTGCTGAAGTCAAATGAAGGGCAACAAAAGAGACATAAAAGGATCTGTCTTCAAGGATATCAAAGCAGGTTAAAAGGATTAAAGGAGCAAGTATACAACAAGCAGGTCTACAACAGTGATGAAGTATCAACTTCAGTAATTATAGTCATGCACTCAACTCATGCTCAGTTTGATGGAGTATATTAGTGATCCTCACTTCTTGATCACTGAACTTTCTCCATGCAATAAAAGATAGTCTCAGGTATATATATTGCAGAAGTAATCCAAGGAATACCTCTGACAATCCATGATTACATCACTGTATCAGTATAGTTATTACATCAAGGCAGTTTCATTGATGAGACAATCTATCTATACAGTGCCACCCTCAGTTTAGTTATGTCATTCATTGACAAGTTTGGGCTCTCTATACTTTACCTCTCTACACAACGCACATAGACATCACTGTGCAGTGCCATATCAATATGCTTGTCACAGTCTGTCTATGATTATGATCTCAATAGCACAGAACATAATATCACTAACATGTCGACAATATGTTGAAGTCAAAAATACTTTAAAATGAATTAGGAAGGTTGTGAAGTAGTCTCGATGATATCAGACCACTGATGTCATGGTCTTGGAAGGCCTCTAAGGAAGTCGTGATGAAAGGATACTAATGATGGGTAGCTCAAGCAAAAGAAGCATCAAGGTGAAGATCTCCTCTTCACACACCAAGTGAACACCCGGGTGGGTATGTACCTTGAGAGACAATGACTAAGGTGTCTGTAAGTCATTGGTCTCGCCAACATTGATCTATTGAGAGATAGAGCTGTCAGTCAAGGCCTTGCCGTGGAAACAATGTTGGTTACTATGATGCTATAACAGATGGATTGCCAATCCAATTTCTCTTATGTGAATTCTTCAAGATTGAAACATAGTCAAATGCCTTGTAATGTTGTATGAATACCTCCCTAGTTAAGACAGAGTGTTGAAGGAAATGTAACTAGGTTCGGTCTTCATAAATGTACTTTTGATATTTGTACTTATTCAAGAAAAGAAATATTATTTTTATAATATATGTCAACGAGTTTCTTGCTCATTGAAATAGGTCTAGCACATGTTAAGTGCTATAGGTGAGTCAAGGAGTCAAAAGGAAATGATTGAAGACCTTAAGGGCATGTTATTCCATGTATATGTTTGTAGAAGAGTCGAAAAATAACCCTCCAAGAAAAATCAAGCCTCCTCCAAAGCAAAGACATCTCCAAAGAAGCAATCTGAGCTATAGTCTTCAAGTCGGCCTAAAGGAGGGACAATCCTCTATATATAGAGGCTATCCACTCCTCCAACGTCCCATTCATCTACCTTTGAAATCAATGAAGAAAAGGAGCTGAGGAAAGGTGAGCAAAAGACGAAGGAGCCTCCAAGTGTAGTGAAGAAGATAGAAGGGACAACGAAGGTTTTGGGATTGTTCTAGGGCCAATACCAATCACATGTGCGAAGGAAAAAGTTCTTCTTGTGGTTATGACAGCAACAACTTACAGTCAAGCATATCTCATTGTTTGGGCTTGAATCTAGGCCTACAAGGCCTCCTATCCAAGCGAAGGAGGGTCCTCAAGAAAATTAGAGAGGAACCATATTACATCAAGCAAACCTCCCACACGTGCAAGAATTAGGGCTGCAGTACAATCCTACCAAGTCTGCATCTACACCTCAAGGAAGAACTCATTTGGTTAAGGAGGAGGTAGGAATCATCACAAGGCAAGGGGCTCATCACAAGTGTCTCTTCTAGAGTAAGTGCAACAAGGTACATCAAGAGTTGAAGGAAGAACAAAGTGCTGGAAGAAGGAGGACGAAGTGCTGGGGAACGAAGTGTCGGAAGGAGGAAGACAAAGTGCCAGGGAAACCAAGTGCAGAGAGGTAGAAGGACTTGACTTGTGCTTGGAGGATATTCTAGTCAAGGGTCTAGGGTTTGGCATTGATCAATAAGAAACTTCAATAAGAGAAAACTTACTGAAGGGTTTTCCTCTCAAGAGAAGAGAGGTTTTGGCCCTAGCAGAGAGCCAACATCTTGTTTTCTTGTTCTTATGTTTTGGTAACAGTTTAATGAAGCACACACACATGCATTAATAAGAAGAACAAGAAGATTAAGCTAACAAGACAAATTTTAAAAAGGCTTCACAAGTTGTTATCAAGTCAAGAAGAATCATACTAAACCTAATTGCCCTGGTTCTTCAACAGTTACTTGGTCTCAATTTAATAATAAGCAAGAGTTTTGACTACATAAGGTACTGGTCTCATATTTGAATCTTTAAGATCTTGCTAAATTTTACCAAGTAGCTAGGCCACTCAATTGTGTCTCCCAAACTTGTTGGATACCAACTTGTCCTTCGCCTTCACATTTCCATAGGGACTGCCCCCCATAGCATGCTATTGGGAGACAACTAGAACGAAGAGGTTGGGGAGCAGGGTGACAACCCCTGACCTGAGCCATTGTCGCAGTGCTTGTACAATTTGAGCGACAACATGTCCCAACCCTAATGAGTGATAAACTGCCTCATCATTAAGGGGTAATAAGTGCCAAATGTCTAAAAGCAAGCTTCGGCTCTTGAGCTATGCACCATGATGCCCACCAAAATGGGTAACACCATAGGAGAAATAAGCGCTAAATGTCTAAAAGCAAGCTTGGCTCATGAGCTATGCACCCTGTTACCCACCAAAATGGGTAACCCCATAGGATTAAACTTTTCTTCTATTCACGAAAACTAGCTAGATAGCCAGTAGCCCCTGACAACCACCACTAGTTGATATGCCATATATCTCTGCCACTTACATGATCCATTTGCTTCTCACATGTATAACATGAGCACATGGACAAAGGTGGGCTTCGACTCAAAAGGTACTAGGTCATTTTGCTATTAGGTGCTTATAATTGTTTGTTCGTGGGCATTTAGTATGGATTATGGGGTGATCCGGAAGAATGATGGGCTTTGACTGTGATCTTGTTCTCTCACCTTACTTGGGGGGTTAATCTTTGACCCTAGTCCAGCGGGACCTCCCTTAAGGCCCTTTGAGTATAGGAGGGACACTACTTGGGAAGCCATGATCGAGATAATTTGGTTCCATCTTCCCATATATCATACTTATCACCTTCCATATTACATTACAAGCCCATATCTCACCTCCATTCTTCGGGTTCAACATGTCATTAGTTCCTTGGGTCCTGGGATTTGGTACTCGTATGTCCACATACTTGGGTAGGGCCTGGAAACTTTGCCCTGGGAGGTTGATGCTCTTGCTAAAAGAAACAGAAAGAGCATATCACGGCCATAACAAAACATATGAAAGAAAAATCAAAATGCAAAAGATGGGCAGGGACATAAAGATTACCATGTGGGAAAAAGCCTAGCATGAGCTCTATCTCACTATTATGGCTGTCACCTGGTTTCTGAGCATTCATTGCTCCATCTCATCAAAAGAAGGAACCCTTGCATGTCCTAACCCCAATGAGCGTTAAACTGACTCATCATTAAGGGGTAATCAACTATTACATCATTCAAAGCAAGCTCTAACTCTTGAGCTATAAGCAATATGATAAAAGGAAAAATCAAGAAGTAAAAGGCACACAAGGGGTGGAAAAACAAATGCCGAGTTGGTATCTCATGCATCCAAGAATCCTCCCTTCTCACATTCTATACACTCAGGATGTGGACACCCCCATCAGCTGTTCCTTTTGACCATGGCACTTGACTATGAAGTCTCATCCCCTTTGTTTCCGTCATTATTGTCCCCTAAGACCTATTAATTGAAGGGTGGACTAGGAACATGCTACTTCCGCTTAGGAGCTGGAAATGACTAATAGGGCTAACCTTTAGCCACCCCTACCTAGGGAGAAAACACCATTGCGATATTAGGGTATTAATTTTGGAAGGAGATCCTTGTTTGAAGTATTAAATAGCCCATGGCATTTAAGTTTGGTTCACTTAGATGCATTAATGATCTTTGTGAAAATTCCTAGATCTAACAATCTTAGGAATCCTATTGCAACCAACTGAATCTATTACAAGCTTATTTCATATTTCTTCATGAAACATTGAAGTATATTACTGAAGCAACCTACACTAATTAAATATGATTATGAAACATAGAAACTGAGCAAGGAAAATAGAAACACATAGGACATAGTTATTTTTGGACAAAAGTCCCCGGAAAAACCCAATGTGGGAAAACCGGTGCAACAACTCTGAGGGTTTATTCTTATTAAGAAATAGAAAAATCTGAATACATCTCTGAATACCTCATAGGGTTATTCAATTATAGAGAGAAACACTGGCAGAAGCTTTGTGAGTTTACCTCACACAATCATTGAGAAAATGTCCCAGCTGATCCGACTGCTGGATGAAGTGCCCTTGGCCGGCACTGCGCTATCTGTACGTTGTCCCAGCGTCAACTCTTCCAAGCACTGCGTCAGTAGTTGGGGATTCGATCAGTAGCCCAGAGTCATTGCTCTCAGCCTCCTAGTATCACACCCCAGCTTCCGGCTGTTGAAACTGACCCTCTGCTCTGATTTTCGACTTTCTTTCTCTGCCTCTACGTCACTTTTGCATGGCCGTTTTGGCCCCGCGTCAACGTTTGCATCAAGGCTTTTGGATCACTTACTGCCTCTATTTGCTGATGTATCTCCGGTTGAGAATCTCTCTCTCCGAAAGCTGCTATCCCTGACCCTCAACTGCAAGAGATTTCCTCAATCGATTTTTCCTCCTGAGAACTTCTCACTTCAAAAAATCGATTTTCTCTATATCTCTGTGTGTTTTCCAAATGACCCTCAAGCCCCTTTTTATATCTTCCTGTTGGACAACCAACGGCCTAGATTACATCTTAATCAAAGGCTCATATCGTTTTGGCTTGATTTGTGGCTTTTTCTAGAAGTTTCACCCCTGATTAGATTAATACCCATTATTATTTTAATTTTTCTAAGTTTAGAGTTGGGAACCCCATTAAAAATATTAATTATTTTAATAAAATCACTTCTAGGTGGAATTTCCCAAAACGCTTTAGGGGTTCTTTCGAATACCTATGCCCAAGCCTCCCTGCAAAATTTGAGGCTTAGAGCACATCCGATGCTACCCCAAATCAACAAACTTTGCCCCTGATGACTCGTTGCTTTCACTAAAATTCATGTTGTTTTTGTCAGGTGGTTTAGCAGCCCAGGTCTTGGGCACCTCCTCCATAGGTACCAAAGCTCTGAGGGGAAGTGTATTGGCACAAACAAGTGAAGCGTTGAGACACTTGGGCTTCCTAGAAGCAACGTCAGTTGACACATTTCCTAGGGCACCTTCTGCACCCAGGACATTGGATGACTTTGTACCAGATTTGATGATTCTATAGGATGACAAGTAAACCCAACATGCCCCTAGGTCAACCTTGACATCAGTTGATGGATGGTAGCTGATTTAGAGCCTAGATGAGGATGGACTCACCATGAGAGGCTAGGGAGGGTTTGTTGCACTTGAGAAGCCCTCAATGCTGGAGTAGAGGAGATCATTTTGAGTAGTTTGAGACCCATGGAGACCATTGTTTGGTGCTCTGGGTGGATCTTGGGACCCCATAGGAGGCAATGAGGTGGATTTGAGGGCTAACCCTCAAATCATGGACTTGACATACTTTTACACTACTTTGGATACCTCATAACCCTTCGATGTGCCATTCAAAGCCTTTTCATTGGATGATGTCAGTTGTAGAGAGCTTAGGACTCGCACGTCTGGGCTAATTCAGGCATATTTGTAAAAAGTTAGTAGGTTAATGGGTTGGTTTGTAACCCAAAGACATATTGTCATCAAACTTGTTTCTAGGGGCTTTGTAGGCTAATTAGATATCATCCTCTTTATATAAATAGAGGAGAGGATCATTGTATTAAATCATCATCACTCGTGACTTGATTTCGGCCTTTTTGGACTCTTGTGGAGATGCAATTCTATGGAGTATTTTTTCTTATTGGATCAATTTCTTGGTGTCGCTGCCTTGCTTACACACCTTAGTTAATGTGGGGAAAATCCTTAACCTCACTAGGTGTGGCCTTGGTGGCAAAGCTCAGAGAAGGGGCTGTCACCTAATCCCAACTCTCTTCGTCTAGGCTCTCTCCTAGCTAAAGCCAAGGGGTTGGTGATCTGTAAACTGCTGTGGATATTCCACTAGACAGTTCGCCACAACAAATATGATAATATTATATTTAAAATATGAAATTTTACACTATTACAATTTTACTACATTTCTAGATTTGTAGATTTAACTGTAAATAGTGCATGCATGCAAATGAAAATTATGCAGAAACTAGAGAATCGAAAAATAAAAGCTCACACACACATTAGACACAAGATTTGCTCTAGGAAACCCTTTCGGGAGAAAAAACCCAACTAGAAGGTGAGGCCGTTCCGCTCTCTTTCTTGTTGATTTTTGAGTAGCTTGGTAGGTACTCCAAGCCCTAGGGTTCAGGTGGTTGTAAAATGTAACTAGGTTTGGTCTTCATGATGACATGTAATTATGATCTTTGTAAATGGTGAAATGAAGAGAATACAATTATTTTTGTAATGCCTTGCTTCATGGGTTTCATGAGTAAGAGGTTTGTTTTAGATGGCTCCCATTGAGAGCCTTAGGATTTTTCAAAGTGTCAATGTCATGTATAAAGATATGTCAAATATATTCTAGTAAAATAGCCCTCCAAAGACAAGCACAATCCTCTTCCTATGTCGACTTGCAAGATGAAATAATGCCTCATGTCGGCTCACTCAAGAAGACACATCTATTTGATGCCCAAGTCATCTCATAATTATATGGACGAATTACTATATATTGGAGGCTAGGCTCTTCGCATTAGCACAGTACAAACTTCACATATCTCTGAGATTTCGTAGAAGAGAAGTTCGGATAATGGTAGAGAGAAGTTCAGATAAGTCCCTACGATTTCGGGTGAACAGTAGCAACAAAAGGTTCGGATTATATTTAAGTTTAGAGTGACTGTTTCGGTGCCCTAAACACAATCACACAATTTGAGGAAAGGTTAAAATTCAGACCTCCTTGGAGTACGAATATACTCACAGTAAAAAGGAATTTGGATCTATCTGAATTCAATGACATAATGCAGAGATTGTTTCAGTGCAGAGGCTTGGTCTAGGAGACAAGATAACAGAGGCAAGTTTGAGGGTCTCTCTATCTTAGATCAGAGATACAGTCTTGAGGACATAACAGTTCGGTACAACTACAGTTCGTTGATGATGATAGTGAGAAGGTTTCGCAAGAAGAGATCTCGATAAGATCTCAAAGGTGACAATGTCTCAATAGATCAAAGAAGAAGAGTCAAGAAGAAGAGAAGACAGTCAAGAGAGTCAGTGTCTTGGTCTTGTAGTGGCTAATAGGTCAAGGGTCTTGGTGTTGGTATTCGTCAATTGGAATCTCTATAAGAAGAATTTGTGCGTGTTTTCCTCTCAAAGAGTGAGAGGTTTTGGCCTTGGCTCATAGCCTGCATGTTGTCTCTTGTCTATTTATGTTCCTGCATTGGTTACTGTGTGATGAAGAAGAACACTAATAATCTAACATGAAGAAGATCCTAATCTAAATAAGTAAAAAACATTCACAATCAGTCACTAATAGAAGAGAAATCACCTAATGCTAATGCCCTAGATTTCTCAACAATTGGAGGACAAAGCACCACAAGAGTCACTTGTGGGCTTGGAACCCAAGGTAGGGGTTTTGCATGCATCGGGATTTGGGACAAAACCATGAGCACATTTCGACATGTGATGGTTGAGGATGATAGCTCTCGGCGAGACGAATCTAATGCAACGAGAATCATTCAATTCCGAGTTGTAGAAATGGAGATATGAATTTTTGAAGTTTATAATTGGGTTTTGCACATGTATGTCTAGGTCGGCTTGGTGTTAAGAAGACACGTGATAACTGTTCAAGCCCTATTATGAAGTTGGAGGAAATAGGAGGCCGAGGACATTTCCTCATCCATTTGTGCAACACAAACACAAAAGGACAACTCGTTGGACATGAGGATATCTATGTTTTGTGCTGCAGCCCCCTCAAGCAACCAACGAAGAAGGAGAGGGCTATTTCTGCCCTAGTTCAGGGATCCGAACTGCTGGAGGGAGGCCGAGTACCTTGCTAGAGGGGCTAAGGAGAAGAGGAGCTTTTTGCAGATTGTTTGAGGGCTCGTTGAGGGTGAAACAATCCTCTAGAAGGGCTGCCACAGGCTTGTTCTAAGGGCTGTAGGGTCCCGCTGTGATAAGAGGAGGGCAGAGCCATTGTTAAGGCCCAGAATTACAAGTGAAGGGGATAGCTTTCCATTGGAGGACAACTACACCCATTTAAGGAAAATCTGGGCAATTTGTAGGGCTGATAGGGACTGTGTTTTTGTGCCCTAATCAGGCCCAGATTGCAACATGGGAGAGTTGAAAAATGTAACTAGGTTCGGGCTTCATAATGTCTTGTAATTATGATCTTTGTAAATGATGAAATGAAGAGAACAAAATTACTTTTGTAATGTCTTGCTTCATGTGTTTCATGAGCAAGGGATTTTATTTAGATGGCTCCCATTGAGAGCCTTAGGATTTGTCATTAAAGTGAAAGAGTCAATATCATGTATGAAGAACCCTTCTTGGGGATAGAACAATGTATATGCGTCTATAAAATGTCTAGAAAACCCTCCAACGAATGGCGCTAATCCTCCTCTTGATGTCGGCCTCAAGATGCATAAGAAACTCATGTCAGCTCAACTTATATGGAGGCACATCTATTCGAAATGTCATGTCGGCTTAATATATGGGACAAACCACTATAAATAGGTGGGCAGGGTCTCTGCAATATGATGGCACAGAAGTTCAGATTCCTCTGAAGTTTTGGTGATAAAGTACAGTCAACAGTGCAGTGACATTTCTGAGATCTTCGGATGGGTAAAGGAGGGACAACGAGTTTTCTGTTTAAGACTGATGGCAGTAAGGCTCGAACCTCTCTAAGATTCGGATCATAGTCATAGGAAAAGGAAAGAGACAAAATCAGATGCAAAGAAGGAACTTAGATAATCGATGGTGGAGTTGCAAGGGTCCTTTTAGGGTTGAACAAAAGTTCTGTTTCATAAGATAAGGGTCTTGATGTTTCAGCAGAAGAAGACCACTGTGTGGTACTATGAAGAAGCTATTGTTCTGGGATCTATCAGTGTATTTCAGTGTTGCTATAGTGGTCATATTTTGGTGACACTCTAGTGTATCTACAACTCATTGAGGAGATGATCCCAGTGTTAAGAAGGTGGTCAAAGAGGAAGAGGAGTCAAAGAAGGAGAAAAGAGCAAAAGACAGAGAACTAGTGTCTTGGTCAAGGGTATTGGTCTTGGTATTTGTCAATTGGAATCTCTATAAGAAGAATTTGTGCGGGTTTTCCTCTCAGAGTGAGAGGTTTTGGCCTTGGCTCATCGCCTACATACTGTCTCTGTCTATTTATGTTCATAACTTCATTCATTGGTTACTGTTTGATAAAGAAGAACACTAATAATCTAACAAGAAGAAGATCCTAATCTAAAGAAGTAAAAAACATTCACAAGCAATCACTAATAGAAGAGAAATCACCTAATGCTAATGCCCTAGATTTCTCAACAAGCAAACCTCATATAGTGTGTTTATGACAACGTTCTTGTAGGTGTTGGGTCAAAGATTGGACCAGATTTGGATCAGTTTTTTGAGTAGCCCGTGGGAGCCAAGTTGGAGGCTTGATTGGGTGATCGAGAGCCTCCATAGGTGCAGATCTTGCAGTGATAGGATTGGGAGCCATTGGTCTATTGGAGGGCAGTGTGTTGGTTACCCAAAGTAGCCCTATACAAGCTATCTTGAAGTGACGAAGAAGCGCTGAAGGTTGGGTGAAGATTGGTGCCGAGGCCCGAAAGTGCAGCATTTTGATGGACGAAAGTGGCTACTAGATTAGTAGATTGGAGCTCAGGTATTGGCCAGCCTAGAGAGCAGATTGGATCAGTCCGTGTACATGTAGCAAAAGTGACTTGCAATAGTGTTAGGTGGCAACCCTCCTAGAGTCTCGACGCGTTGTCCTTTGAAGGACTAAGGGGTAGCTAGAGAGCAGTACGAAAGTGAAGGACTAACACGACAAGATATGACATAGAAGCTACAACGATGTTTGTCATTGTGTCTTGTATACCATACACTGTTGTATTATTCAGATTGGTTTAATATAACGAAGATTGTGTTGTACATTATTGTACAATTTTGTTAAAATATGTGTATACTTGTGCATATATGATTTACTACTTTATATTTTTCACTGTGCAAAGTAGTTCTTGTTGAGATTCTTGGTTTGGTAGCGTCAGAGATTTTAAGATTCTAACCTAGATCCAAGATCGTGGAAATTGAATATGGTATCAGAGCGTGTTTGAGCTACTTTGGAAGTCAGTGAATTGGAGTTGTGCACAACAATGTACAACTGAAGAGGGAGTTGGTCACATTGTAGGTCACATTGTAGGTGACAATGTTGAAATTACAGGCTGGTATCAGTATGAGGACAAGTTGGAGGGGTTGTCCAACTATAGTCCCATGGAAGGAAAGGATCAAGTTGGTCTTATAGGGCAAAAGGATTTGGCAGTTTGCTGAGAAAGCCATCAAAAAGCCAACTGACTCAAAGGAGTTGGAAGTGTACGAAGATTTGGATACGAGGGCGAGATTGATTATCCTAGATTGTGTGAAGGATGCCCTAATACCTCATTTGTCTGGAAAGAACACTGCACATGAGATGTGGATGGCTCTTTAGAATTTGTTCCAGAATAAGAACGAGAATCAGGTATTGGTATTGGAGGATAAGTTGAAGTCCACCAAGATGATAAAGGGTGAAGGCGTGACTTTGTATCTAACGAGATTGTCTCAGGTCAAAGATGAGCTTGTTGACGTCGGTGTGACTATTTTAGATGGAGATATGGTGAGGATTGCCTTGCAAGGGTTCACCGAGGAATGAAAGCCCTTCATCAAAGGAATCGTTGCCAGACTGGAATAGGCCGTGGGACGACTTCATTCAGTAAGAGTTGTGAGATGAGGATCTTCATCCAAAGAAGAAGACTTTCGGTGATGCTGTGGCACTTGTAGCGCTGATGAAGGGTAAGAAGAAGGAGGACTTGAGTAAGGTCAAGTGTTTCAACTGTGGTGAGATGGGTCATTTTTCTTCAAGATGTTCGATGAAGAAGAAGGGAGATGACGAGAAGAAGAAAGGAAAGCAGGTTGTCGGTGTTGCCACTTCTGATGAGATAGATGATCCCACTAGGAGATTGGAGGAGGACTTTGCTATGATCTCTCATTTCTTGCAGGGTACTGTCAATGAGGATGGATGGTACGTTGACAGTGGTGCGACGAAACATATGACAGGGTCACATGAGGTTTTTGAGACTCTAGTTGAATGGGACTCCAAGTTGCGCATGGTGTTGGGCGACAAGAGTCAGAAGGAGATCTGAGGATTGGGAATTGTGCCATTGAGGATGGAGATAGGACGAGTGATGCGGGTCCAGGATGTACTGTTTGTACCAGGACTCAGATATAGCATGATTTCTGTGTCAATGATCGAGAAGAAGGGGTTTGAGGTCTTGTTCCAAGATGGGAAGGCAAGACTCAGGCCTAGAGGCTCTAGCTCTGTTGGTATTGTACTTGGAGTTAGAGAGCATGGTCTAGACTTTGTATAGGTTGATGGGCAAGCCTATGGGTCATGCGAAGTAGGTGGAGCAGGTGTAGGTTCCAGAGAAGCAGGTGCAGGTGCAGGGTTCAGAGGAGCAAGTACAGGTTCCCGAGAAGAAGATCCAGATTCTTGAGACTCAGAGGGAGTCGAGCTTTAGAGGGAGCTTGCAGGTTCAGAGGGAAACTCTGCAGCCCAAGAAGAGCACATGGTCAGTGGGGAACAAGAGTGCTCCTATAACTGCCAAGAAGGAATCATGGAGAGAGTGGAAGACATTACAAGATAAGAAGAATAAGCAAGGTGCTTCCAGCAGTGACAGCGACACTTCTGAGAGGCATAGTTCACAGAACATGGATTGTTGCAATTGTGAGTGCCAAGAGTTGGGCAAGTGTTGCTAGTAGTGATGATGTTGATGAGTTACTTCCTAGTCTTAGAAGTAGCTCCCTCACTATGAGGGAATGTTGATTTTTGAGTAGCTTGGGTGGTACTCCAAGCCCTAGGGTTCGGGGATTGAAGGACAAAGTGCCACAAGAGTCACTTGTGGGCTTGGAACCCAAGGTAAGGGTTTTGCACCCATGGGGATTTAGGCCAAAACCATGAGCACATTTCGACATGTGATGGATGAGGATGATAGCTCTTGGCGAGATGAATCTAACGCAATGAGAATCATCCAATTCCGAGTTGTAGAAATGGAGATATGAATTTTTGAAGTTTATAATTGGGTTTTGCACATGTATGTCTAGGTCGGCTTGGTGTTAAGAAGACATGTGACAACTGTTCAAGCCTATTATGATGTTGGAGGAACACTTCTATTGGTGTCTAAATACGAGGTGGAGTGTAGGACATTTCCTCATCCATTTGTGTAACAAAAACACAAAAGAATAACTCATTGGAGAGGAGGATATCTCTATTTTGGGCCACAGCTAGGAGAGGCAGGCCGACGAAGAAGGAGAGGGCTATTTCTGCCCTAGTTCAGGGATCTGAACTACAGGAGGGAGGTTGAGTATCTTGCTAGAGGGGCCTAGGAGAAGAGGAGTTGTTTGCTGACTGTTTGAATGCTCGTTGAGGGTGAAACAATCCTCTAGAAGGGTTGCTGCAGGCCTGTTATAAGAGCTATAAGAGGAGGGCAGAGCCATTGTTAAGGGCTAGAAGGCTGCCCAAAATTACAACGAAGGGACAACCACACCCATTTAAGGAAAAGTTGGGTAGTTTGTAGGGCTGTTAGGGACTGAGTTTTTATGCCCTAATCAAGCTCAGATTGCAGCATGTGAGCATACCTCGTACAATGAGTTTATGACAACATTCTTATAGGTGTTGGGTCAAAGATTTGACCAGATTTGGATCAGTTTGTTGAGTAGCCTGTGGGAGCCAAGTTAGAGGCTTGATGTTGATTTTTGGGTAGCATCGGATGTGCTCTAGCTCTGAAATTTTGTGTAGGGGCTAGAACACATGAGATCTCTAGGACCCAGAAATCGTTTGGAGAAATTCCACCCGGATTGTATTTTATTAAAATAATTAATATTTTTAATGGGGTTCCTAAGTCTAAACTTAGGAAAATTAAAATATTAATGGGTATTAATGAAAATATGGGTGAGAAGCTTCTAAGAGACGAGGATCAAGTCTAATTTAATCTTAGCCATTGATTAGAGTTTAGATAACGACAATTGGTTTCTCAACAGGAAAAGTATAAAAGGAGGCTTGGGGTCAGTTGGAAAACACAGAGAGAGAGAGCAGCACTTGAGCTAAATCGAAATTCTGGGGCGTGGTTTGCTGAGAATTTCAGAGTAAGCTTCTAGTGCAGAGAGGGGCAGTTCGACAGAGGTACTTCAGTCCAATGTCGAGAATACATAGTAGAGAGGCAACGCAATACCAGGGAGAGTCAACACAACTCCAGAAGGGTGATGCAGAGGTTAGAGGAGTTGACGTAGCCACTTAGAGGCAGCGCTGGGGTTTCTATGAGGTAAATCGAGCAACAATTCAGCAGTTCGATTTCTAGGCCGGGAAGGCTCATTGGGAGGGTGACACAGCTCCTAGAGGAGGTGACGCAATTCCAACGCGGAGCTGGGAGCAACCATCGCTGCACAACACTAGGGACAATGCAATCACCTGTGGGGTAGAGGAGGTGACGCAGTTCCAACGTAGAGTTGGGAGCAACCATCGCTGCACAACACTGGGGACAACACAGTCACTTGTGGGGTTTGTTCATCCAGTTGCTGGGTTCGCCAAAATATCTGTATCCAGAAAGAGGTACTTTTGCCGGGTTTATTCTTTTTTGGGTGAGCCGGATTTGGCACCCTAGTTGTATTCAGAAATTTTCTTAATAATAAAACTCTCATATCTGCTGCACCGGTTTTCCCACATTGGGTTTTTTCGTGGACGTTTAGTCCAAAAATAAGTGTGTCGTTTGTGTGGTTGCCTCACTTATTTTTCAGTACTTGATCTGTATATTGGTGTAGGTTGCAGTGTATTTGCATTAATATTTTTGAAAATATCTTGTTAATCTGAAGAACACAAGTAGGTAATGAAAATCAGTTTACTGCAGTAGGATTTTATGGTTTGTTAGGTTCAAAAATTTTCACATGGTATTAGAGCGATTACAGATTAAGGAGGACTGAAGCCATCGACGAAAGGACAAAGGAAAATCTGTGTGAAGACAACTCTCCTGAGAGACAACGCAGTTTCCGGCCGAGAGAGCAGAGGAGGGTTGACGCAGTCACCAAGGGAGGCTCACGTAGAGCTTGCGTCAGGCTGATTGGGCGACGCTATTGCTGCAGAGGGCAACACAGTAGTTACTGGGCCAGCGTAGAGACTGTTGAGTCTCATTTTTCTTGTTGCCGTGGCTAGAGGTGCAATGTAGATTTCATTTGGAGTTGCTAGTGGGGTGCTGATTCTATTGGTGGATAACAATACCTAGTGGGGCAGAAGCAAAGTAGAGGGAATCGACTCCTTAGAAGATTTCTTGCCAAGAAATCTAGATCCAGTGTTGAGCAGCAACAAAGAGAGATCAGAGAGGGGTGGTTCGACAGTGGTTGGCAGAAGGATTTCTGTGAAGGAAATCGAAATTCAGAGGGAGCTTGTTCCTTAGAGGATTTGTAGCGCCAAAGAAATCCAAATCCGAGTTTCGCTGGGGCAGCAACGAAAGAGGGAGAAGAGAACCAGTTCAACATTCATTTGAGCAAAGATGGCCGTTAACGCACTGAGGGATTAGGACAGGTTGGATGGAGCATCCGCTTCGTCATATGGAAGGCCAGGATCTTGTCAGTTTTGGATAAAAATCGCATAAGGGATTATGCCTTGAGGACGGTCGTTGTTGATCCTCTCAAGAAGTATGAGGAGGCTTAGGCAAAAACAAAGTGCATGATCTTGGACGAGGTCAAGGATCATGTGATCCCACATATCGCTGAGAAGGACATAGCAAGGGAAATGTGGGAGGCCTTGACCACATTGTATGAGGGATCTTCTGTTCAGCAGAAGATGTTGCTTGAGAGTCAGCTGAGACAGTTTCAGATGCAAAAGGGAGAAGAAATCGATCCCTTCCTTCTCAGGTTGTAAAGGATCTGTGACCAACTAACTTCTGTTGGGTCTAAACCAGATGCTGAATTTATGGTCAGGACTGCTGTGAATGCAGTCACTAAAGACTGGGAAACCTTTGTCAAAAGCATCTTGGGTAGGGCTTCTCTTCCCAGTTGGGAGGAGATGTGTGCAGCTCTTCGGCAGGAAGAGATCAGACCGTTGACCAAAGTGGGAAGCAACAATAAAGGGATCAACATCAAGGAGGAAGAGGAGGATGCGGCTCTCACATCAGTGGGACAACAAGGGCAATAGAAACGAAAGAAGAAGGACATATCCAAAGTCAGATGCTTCAGATGTGGAGAAATGGGTCAATTCGCCATGTAGTGCCGTCGAAAGAAGGGCAAAGAAGAGAAGTCTGACTCAAAGGCTGCTCCAGTGCAAGCTGACAAAGAGGACGATGATGATTGCGCCATGAGTGCTCATGCACCTCTGGAGAAGAGGTGGGACGATATTGAGATGTAATCGGGAGGACTACACAGGGGCAGGATCCTTGAGGTGCCTAAACTCTTGGATCACATACGACTACGAGAGCCCTTAATGATAGTAGTAGAATGACGAGAGTCAGTTGGTGCGAGGGATGATGGAGCAACAGTGGCAAAGCCAGAGTGCCCAAGTCTGAAGCAGCGCAGTGGAATGTTGTAGCAGTGAGGGAGGTATAGAGCAGATGCAACAACAATGCAGTAGCATAAGAGGGTCAATACAGATTAGCAACAAAGGTAGCTTCAGCGTCAAGTGGCATCTAAGACTGACCAACATGTCAGTTATTTCTCAGCAACTGAGTTGCAGTGCAACAGTTAGCTGTGGCAGTGCTATGGGCAACATGATGCAACATATTGAGAGGGAGCTGCAGTATAGATGCAACGGTGACAATGGCAGTGTCATGGGCAACAATATAGATTGCAGTAGCGCAGTGGATGAAGGGCAGCAGGCCAAGCATCAGTAGCACAAAGGATCGATGTCGTGGATCAGTGTAATAGTTCTGCTGGGAAGTATTGTTAGAGCACATTTCTCGCCAAGAGGGAGTGTTGATTTTTGGGTAAGCATCGAATGTGCTCTAGCTCTGAAATTTTGTGGAGGGGCTAGAACACATGAGATCTCTAAGACCCAGAAATTGTTTGGAGAAATTCCACCCGGATTGTATTTTATTAAAATAATTAATATTTTTAATGGGGTTCCTAAGTCTAAACTTAGGAAAATTAAAATATTAATGGGTATTAGTGAAAATATGGGTGAGAAGCTTCTAAGAGACGAGGATCAAGTCGATATCTTAGTAGTTGATTAGAGATTAGATCACGATTGTTGATTTTTCAACAGGAAAAGTATAAAAGGAGGCTTGGTGTTAGTTGGAGAACACACACAGAGAGAGAAGCACTTGAGCTAAATTGAAATTCTGGGGCATGGTTTGTTGAGAATTTCGGAGTAAGCTTCTAGTGCAGAGAGGGGAAGTTTGGCAGATGGACTTTAGTCCAAAGCTGAGAATACATCGGAGAGAGGCAACACAACACCAGGGAGAGATAACACAACTCTAGAAGTGTGACGCAGAGGCTAGAGGAGCTGACGGAGTCACTTAGAGGCAGCGCTGGGGTTTCTATGAGGCAGATCGAGCAACAATTCAGTAGATCGATTTCTGAGCCGGGAAGGCTCACTAGGAGGGTGACGCAGCTCCTAGAGGAGGTGACGTAGTTCCAGCGCAAAGATGGGAGCGACCATCATTGCACAACACTGGGGACAATGCGGCCACTTGTGGGGTTTGTTCATCTAGTTGTTGGATTCGCCAAAATATCTATCTTTGGATAGAGGTACTTCTACCGGGTTTATTCTCTGTTGGGTGGGCTGGATTTGGCACCCTAGTTGTATTCAAAAATCTGCTTAATAATAAAACCCTCATATCCGTTGCACCGGTTTTCCCACATTGGGTTTTTTAGGGGACGTTGAGTCCAAAAATAAGTGTGTCCTTTGTGTGGTTGTGTCATTTATTTTTTAGTACTTGATCTATATATTGGTGTAGGTTGCCGTGTATTTGCATTAATATTTTCTGAATATTTATGAAAATAACTTGTTAATCTAAAGAACACAAGTAGGTAATGCAAATCAATTTATTGCAGTAGGATTTCTGGTTTGTTAGATTCAAAAATTTTCACATTTGATTGGGTGATCGAGAGCCTCCATTAGTGCAGATCTTGCAGTGATAGGATTGGGAGCCATTGGTCTGGTGGAGGGCAACATGTTAGCCCTAGACAAGCTATATTGAAGTGGCGAAGAAGAGCTGAAGGTTGGGTGAATATTGGTGCCGAAAGTGCATCGCTTTGATGGACGAAAGTGACTGTTAGATTGGCAAATTGGAGCTCAGGTATTGGCCAACCTATAGAGCAGTTTGGATCAGCTCGTGTACATGCAATAGAAGTGACTTGCAACAATGTTAGGTGGCAGCCCTCTTGGAGTCTCGATGTGTTGTCCTTTGAAGGACTAAGGGGCAGCTAGAGAGCAGTATGGAAGCGAAGGACCGACAGGTCAAGATATGACATAAAAGCTTCAACGAAGTTTTTCATTGTATCTTGTATACCATACACTGTTGTATTATTCAGATTGGTTTAATATAGCGAAGATTGGGCTGTACATTATTGTACAATTTTGTTAAAAATTGTGTATACTTGTGCATATGTGATTTACTACTTTATATTTTTCGTTGTGCAAAGTAGTTCTTGTTGAGATTCTTGGTTTGGTAGCGACAAAGATTTTAAGATTCTAACCTAGATCCGAGATTGTGGAAATTCAACATTTCTCTATTTGGAAATATGGCTGTGAGTACAAAGAAGTATGGCTTGTGGCCTGTCGGCTGCTACAAATGTGTGCTCTACCTCCTATCGCTCTTGGTTATTTTATCTCAGCTATGGAACAAATGCACTTGAAAGAATGAAATCCCATTTTCTCCTAGTGGCCTAGTTATAACATAGCCCAATAGCCCACCAGTGGTTAGATTTGACTTCCTTAACTCTTAACGAAAGTTACAATATAGACTTTCCTAAATTACTTTATATCATAATCACGTGGCTAGCCCCTTTTCCATGAATAATGGGGGCTGACGTGGCATCCGCTTGAACTATGGTGGTGAAAACAGGAAGGTCAACTTTTGAGTGGCATAACTTTCGCATACAGACTTCGATTGATGCGCATCTTGCGCCGTTGGAAGGGTCTCTATGTGTAGAATAGCAAGAAAAGGTGTGGCGATAAAGTGGCAAAGTTTTACCCCAAAAAAACGTCATTTGATGCCTCAAAAAACTGTCGGAAGGTTTCAAACCTTGTTTTGCCAAATTGGGTCCCGCCGGTAAAAATGGTCTTGTGAGCTGATTACTCCACTTTTTCCATTCTGGAAGCATTGAGATAGATGACAAACAATATAATGATCCAATCCAGATCAGGTGGACCCTAATGAAGATTTCGAAGGAAACCTTGCTAAACCTAACAAGCTCTAGGAGATGATTAGTAGATCAATTAGAGCATCAAATGACTTGAAATGTAACTTGAAGCAATAAAAAAAGACTTAGAAAGTACAAATGACCATGAGCATATAATCGACATCAAAATGTAAATATATCAAACTGACTCAACAATGTATACGGCAAGGCAAATGTATGTAGACCAATGCCAAATAATATAGTCTTGCAAGAAATAAAATATGCTCAATGATAGTAACAATACTTGCAAATAATGCTCTCAAGATGCAGCAAGTACAATGAAATGAGAAGCTGCCAGACAAGTGTTGGTAGATCAAATCAAAACTACAATATGACGTACAACTTTGAAAGGAAAGCACTAATTGAAAATAAATGCTTGCAAGTAAGATATTGCTTGTACTTGTCATTGAAAATATGCTCACATAAAATAATAACATAACATCGATGGAACTTTGAGCTAATCCAATGAGCATGAACAAGATAAAAGAATAGGACTAAAGTACTTGCAAAGAAAAGATATAAGTGCTTTCAAAATGTTTTGCATGTATTTGAGAAAGAGCTAAAATAATGAGATGTTCAATAAGATTCAAACTTCAAGTGCACACAAAAAAATCATTCAAAGTTATAAGGTGGTTGTGTGCTATGGTGTTCTTGGTAGATTTTAGTTAAGTGCCTATCTAAGGTGTTACTTCTTTTCAAATTCTCTAATCTGGTAAGGACTGAGGTGATTGCAAGAGGCCTTAAGTAGAGAAGTGTAACTTCATTAATGAGTATCCACTTAATCCTTCAAGTCAACCCACATGCCATCATTCCTACAAGGGATTTGACCGCAAGAGAACTGCGTGGTCATGTTTACCTTTTTTCCAAGCTCAGATTTTGGGAAAATCCAAGAAGATTTCTTAAAAGTCTATCAACCAAGCTTATGCTTGGAGGTTAATTTTAAGCATGCAATGAAGATTGCAAGTGCATGTGAGATGTAAATGATTAAAAGTGCTTTGCAAGTAAAGGTAGTGCTCAAAAATGTGAAATGCTTCAAAATAACTTAAATAAAAATGTTCATTCACATTTAAAGAAATGATATACTTTCATAAACAATGAAATGAACTTCAAATGATGTCAAAAGATGGCTGAAATTAGATGATAAAATCAGAAAATTGACTCAACGTGGAAACCATAGAAGCATGAAGGACTGATTTGCATGAAAGGCTATGAAATAATCACGTGAGATAACATGTATATCAACAATTAAATGAATTATGTCAGCTGAAAGTAAATCACATTTGCAATGCTCAAATGAACGATGTAAAGTGTGAATTGGAAATACTAAACTAGCCCAAGTAAGAGTGTGAATTAGTGAACAAGTTAATGAGTGAAAGAAAGAGTGTTAAGCTACTTGTAGGAACGAAAAAAGGAACTTGAAAATGAAATGCAGGAGATCAACCAACAACAATGACACCTACTAAATGAGGAGATTGGGATGCCATGGGGAAGTCCACAACGTCCCTCAAAAGAAAAGTTTGGTTTTATTAATTAGAGAAGAAGCCCTCTTATAGAGAGATGAGGGACTTCAAGGCTTGAGGAGAGTTTACAAGGAGCTCCATAGAGCAAATACTCCTCCTCAAGGTCAAGTAAGAAAATACGAGAAAGGTAAATTACAACTTGTGCTTGGTTACAACATAAGAGTGCCTCCAAGAGGCATTTTGCTTTTCCAAAAGAAATCTAACTTGATAGTTCCAATTCCAAATCTTAAAGAAAAATCCTTGCATAAATGAGAGGAGGCAAGGATAGGAGAAGAAGGTTGAAAGATGAGAAGGCTTCAATGATGTCTCTTTATTCCTCAAGTCTTCCACCTACAAATCCTCCAAAAGATGCTTCCAAACAAGCCTTCAATCCTCCACTTGAATTGCGCAAGCCATGCGAGCACAAGAGATTGAGTCACCAAAAGAATTCAAGTTACAAGAGATTAGTATAAAAATAAAATACAACTTGCATGCAACTAAAAAGGAACGAACATTCCTCCTTGTGCACGAGCAAGAATGAGTAAATCATTCACAAGCTCTTAAAGCTAGATCAAACAACTATAGTGCATAATTTTTGACGAGTAAAATTCAAATTTGATAAAATTAGAGAGTTATGGTAGAAGAAACTCCCTTTCAAATCGTTGGACCAACCTTTGGGAGAATTTGAGTTTGATGTGGGTTCCTACACCTTGCCTTTGAGAGTGAGTTCGTCCAGCCAAAGACTTACCCCATGCCCAAGCTTGTTCAAAACATATTAGATTTTCTACACACTTCAAGAGAGCATTAGCATTCACAAGGGACTAAACTACAAAATGAAGGAGGATGCTAGAGGTTCAACCAAAAACCTTCTAGTGCTCCTCAATCTAGAGTGGTCCTCTAACCTAAAAATCAATGCAAGGTAACTTACACTAATCAATCCAATAAAGGCAAATGAAGGTAATGAATTTAAAACCAACAATTGTAGAACATTAAGCACAAGAAGTTGAAACAATATTACCTCACAAGAATGGAAGAAGAACACCACATCAACAATGGACCCCCAAAGTCTTGACTTTTATTAGCATATGAAAGAAGTGACTAACAAATTTTGCCGGAGTTTCACCAAGCACAATAGATCGTCTAATGATGATACAATGAGGAGCTCAAGGATCACTTAAATAGAAACACGGGGGAAGATCCCAAGAGAAATTCCAAATGACAATTGGAGAGGGAGGAAATCCCAAGAAGCCAAGTCGAATTCTAGGTGGTGTGAGACCAACACATGTGAAGTCAAGCAAGTCGAATTTTCTTTGATGTGGCAGCGTATCCCAAACCAAGCAATGTGAGTACCTCATGTGCAAAATATATGGCTTCCAAAGTGTGAAAATTGTAGGTAGAAAGGGAGTCAACTCCCATCGAATCTCAACAACTAAGTCAAAGGGGTGACACCTCTCAAATATCCTTATGCGTAGAAGCTGCCAAATAGGGAATGCGTGGAGTTGAACTGGTTCTACATGTGGGTTGGACTAAGGTGAGTGCATAAGTGTGGAGACACACTCCCATAAATCTCTCCTAATTGAATCTCCAACAAATCCTTGAGTCATGCGTTGATCCTCCAAGAGAGATTCGATTTGCCAAGTAGATAAATCGAGCCTTAAATCAGGCCCACCAATCTGATTTTCCCATGTGCAATAAATCCTTGCTGATGTAATGTGCCAAATTATGTCACACACTTGTCTTTGACTTCCCTTTTGACTTGGGTGATTTTCCACCTCATTTTCACATCATTCTGGCATGTGGGAATATTTATTTTTCTCCACTTTATTTATTTATCGGTTATTTATTTCTCATTTTCCCACTAAACTTAGGAAAAAGTGGGTTTTGGGGGTCTATAAGTGATTTTCACCCCTCAAAGTGTCTCTTAGTAGAAAGTTGAGGTGTAGAGGTCTATTTTTTGTTACTCACACCCCCTACAACTTCTCTAGACATCACTTATTACTATTTACATTAAAAAATTATTAAAATTCCCTTCTCGTGGGAAATTTTAATAATTAAAAAATAATCCCTAGACCTAATCAAATTCCACGAAATTTTACAAGTAATCTAGAATGGTAATATACATTGACTCTAGACATGAGGACTCACCCAAGGCTCTACCGTCAAGCTGCACTCCAACTTTAGGGGTATATTTGGGGGAAAAACTCAACTAGATATTTAGTGTTAAAAAACATGAATAATTAGTTAAGTAAAGAAAAACTACCTAGAGTGAACTCACTTGATGGTCAAGTCCCAAGCTACCTAGGCTTATTACATGGCTTTATTCATCATGCTAGCATCATATTTACAATAGCCCCGTAGGACTGCGGAATCTGAGTACAAAATGAAGAAAGAGAGGAGAAAGGGGCTTAAAATCCCTGATGAAATCTAGAACTTTGAATGATTTGAAAGTGCTAGAATGCTCTAAAATATTTTTTGGGCATGGAGTCTTCAAAAAATCTTCAAATGCAACTTTAATGGTCAACACTTGGCATTGGAGATGTATCTTGGATCAATAAAAGATTGTTCATGCATTTTGTCTTGTAAGCCTTGTATTTGATAAAGCTTTGATCTTATGTCTAATGTATGGAATCAATTGATTATCTAGGGTTTTTCTCGTGTGCCATTTTGTTAAAATTGGCAACTAGGGCCAAACTCCATGTGGATCATCTTATTAATGGAAGCTAATATTTTTCTTGGATCCCTCTTATCAAGAGGTGTAGGATTGATCTAAAGATCATCTGATTCTGATAAGTATTCATGGAGATATGAATTTATTTGTGTTATGGGATAATTCATCAAGGTCGGCCAACAACCAAATAAACCCCACTTGTGCTCAACGTTTTAGTATAAATAGAGGTGGCCTTCAAGTCATTTCAACACACTTTGGATCTCTTCCTCTCTACTGCCCTAATCTAGAGGGAAAAAGCCGGAACTGCCGGGAACAATCAAAACAACAGGAACTGTCGGAACAGCCAGGAACGCTGACGCAGAGGGCAGAAGTCGAAACTTCTGGGAATTGTCGGAACAGCCGGGGAAGCTGACGCAGAGGGCAAAATCCGGAACTGCCGGAACAATCGGGAAAGCTGATGCAGATGGCAGAAGTCAGAACTGCCGAGAACAATCGGAATTGGCAAGAACTGGCTGTACTGCTCAGAACTATTGGAACTGTCGGGACTGCCGGGAACAGCCGGAACTGTCGGGAACAGCCGGAACTGCCGGAACAGTTGGAGCATTTGCCTCCGAAGGAGAGCAACATGCAAGGGACAACTAACTAACATTGGGACAGTTGTATGGTACTTAGCAACAAATACACCAAGCATGCAATGTTACAGCTAGCATGCAAGGGACAACTAGCATGCAACAACAAGCATGCTAGGGACAACAAGCAAGCAAGGGACAACAAGTAAGCAAGGTGCAGCGAACACATATGTCAGTATGGCAACATGGTGCAACAATGGCACGTAATGCAGTACAATGATGGGTACAGTCATGATTAATGAAGCGTGATGAGATGCAACATAGTGATGATGGGTGCAGCATGATGACGAAATGCAACACAACGATAGGTGAAGGAGTCACCTTGGAGAATTAGTTGAAGTAGCATGTCTTCAACTGATCTCATGTATCATCTTCTTAGAGATGATCTATACTCTTATCTAGATAAGTCAAAGTGTTGACTTCTGTTGTAAACGTACTATGTCTCTCTTTGTGCTGAACTATTGAAGAACATATAAGAAGAATTGATCAAGGGTTTCCCCCAATTGGGGTTTGTCCCTGGCTAGTGCCACATTGTGTGTCCTCTTGTCTTGGCTTGTCTTCTGCGATTTATGTTTATGTTCTATCTGCAATTTACTTTAATGCTGATGTGATTGCTAATTTGGAAAAGATATTGAGCTAACTGTGAAAATTGAAATAAATTGCTCTAAGCATAGAACATACCTAAAATTAACATGGTATCAGAGCTAAGGTGAAGGCAATGCCAAAGCAAGAGTGAAAGAGCAATCACCGAAGACAGTTGGGAAAGGAAAAAAGGATCAATGGATTCCTCATCCCTCTTCAAATTCACCAAGGGTGAAGTCAAAGCAGAGAATATTATCAGAATGGCGCAACAGAAGTTTCTGATGGCCTACCTTAAGATCACTTCAATGGGAAGCCCAGATCTAAGGGTGGAAGGAAAGGCAGATGCCTTGGTTGTAATAAGTTCGGCCATTATGCGAAGGAGTGTTTGAGGTAGGGTTACATCACTTGATGATGATAACAATCATTCCAGGGACATCTTCAGTGATCAGAGAAATGACAGGTAATGCAAATCATCAAGGAAATGACTGACTCTTCAGAGAAAGCAAGGAACCCCAGGTATGAAGAATCAAATGTTGTTTCTGATAAGATAAAGAAGCGTTATCTTGTGTTGGCCCTCTCCTTCAAATTCTTTGGGAATCTGGCTTATTGATTGTAGTGCTTCAAGGCACCTCATAGGATAGAAGGGTGCTCCCTCGAATTTGGGAGAGATGGAAACAACCATGGGATTATACTTGGAGTCGATGCCACCTATCCCAGAAAGGGTGTAGGGAATGTTACCCCTCAATTGAATGAGGGTAACTCTATTCATTTACAAGAATCTGTTTTATGTACCTAATCGCAAGAAGAACTTGG